>VDFB02097853.1:0-35207 GCA_007258455.2 Sequoia sempervirens
ATAAATATATTGCATATTAAAATTTTGGTAATCGATTATGTTATATCAAAAACCGCATAAATGTTGAGAACACTGCACCACATCGAAAAGTTGAGACGAGCTTATCAAAACTGTCGGCCACAAAACTCGTAGTTCAATTACAACACGGCACGTATCGGTAACACAAGACTGCGATGTTATCATACAACTCAGCAATCCATTAAAAAGTGTAGTCGCCATTAAAAAACAAGAAAATTTATTCCAAAGAATGTCGTGTGAGAAATAAAATCCTATCGATGCAACGGTAACTGTTTGTCTTTCTGTTCTGGCCTTGACAGGAGGGAGGCGGTGAATTATGGTGTTGGAAGCAACTTCCGTTGTCGTTCTTGCTGTGGCACTGGCTTCACTTTGGCTTATTGCAAACTCCCTCAGAAGTAGATTTAATAACACCGCAAAGGCAAAGCCACCGCAGCCTCCATCATGGCCAATAATTGGGCATCGTCCTCTCCTAAGTAGAAGCAAACAGCCTATTCACAGAATTCTTTCAGAGCGCTATGGCCCCATCATACATCTCCAACTTGGCTTCCGCCGAGTTTTGGTTATCTCCTCTTTAGATCTTGCAAAAGAATGCTTTACAACAAAGGACAAAGCCTTTGCTTCTCGCCCACTTATGTCTACAGGAAAGCATATTGGGTATGACTTCACAATGTTCAGTTTGGCTCCTTATGGCTCCTACTGGCGAAACATCAGAAAAATTTGCAGGGTCCAGCTCTTTACGGCAGTCAGAATCGAGTCCTTCAGGCACGTCCGCGCAGAGGAAATTTCCGCTCTCATCCGTTCGCTGTTCGAGAGTTGGCAGCGAGATATCAATCCAGTGAGCATCAAATCGAGGCTCTCAGATCTCACATTTTCTATCATGTTGCGAATGGTTACCAGCAAGAGATTCTCGCAAGATCTCGGTTTAGAGGATTTCAAACAAACGCAGCAGTTCAAGGAGTCGATAAAAGAAGTTTCCTTGTTAGCTGGAGCATTTGATATTGGCTACTACCTGCCTTTTCTCAAGTGGATCGACCCGCATGGAATAGTATTTGCCATGAAAAATCTACAGAAGAAGAGAGAGGTGTTTATGAAGAAATTGCTCCACGATCATGAAAATATGAATAATAAGTCAATAGTTTTTAGTAGTTTTAATTTTAAAACATTTTTAAAGCGCTTTTAAAAGCAGTTCATACTGCGTATTTCTTCATTGTTTTAGTTTTAGCTTTTCCAGCTTTAAAGCTATTCGGTGTAGGTTTTGTTTTAAGCTTTGTTTTTTAAGCTTTGTTTTGCTTTATACTTTCTTTAGTTTAAGCGCTGTATTCTAAAACTCTCTATATAGAGTCATCTTGTAATATCTTTTAGACAGTTTTTTAATAACAGAAATATAATACAGCCGATTATCTTCTGTCTGCTGTTTATTGTTTCAGCTTTCTATTCAATTCTTTGCAAATTATAAGTTTATGAAACAGTTTATCAAGTATATAGTTTTCTGTTAATCTCAGCTTTAGAATTAAATCTTTCATTTGGTATCAGAGCAGGTTGCAAAATTTTCTGATTGTGCAGGTAGTAAGGTTAGAGAAGTAGTTATCTCCAAATGGCCAATAGCAATAGTTTACCATTTTAGCTTCCATTGTTTTCTGGAGATAACTATGATTATTGGAGTATCAAAATGAAGACCCTACTATTATCCCAAGAACTCTGGGAATTAGTGGAAGGAGGATACCCAGAACCTGTAGATCAGACTGCATTAAATGCCTTGACACAACAACAACGAAATCAGCTGAAAGAAGACAAAAAGAAGGATAACAAAGCTCTTTTTACCATTCAATCTGCATTGGATGTTTCAATTTTCCCCGAATTGCTGGTATGACAAAATCAAAGGATGCATGGGAGGCTTTACAAATTGCATATCAAGGTACAGATAAAATCAGATTGGTAAGACTTCAAACTTTTCAAAGAGAATTTGCAAATTTAATGATGAAGGAAATTGAGTCTATTCATGAATTTATTACTAGAGCTCAAGGTGTTGTGAATTAGCTTAGGATTCAAGGGGAAACAATAATTGAACAAACAATTGTAGAAAAAATTCTAAGATCCCTTCCTCCTAAATTTGATCCAGTGGTGATAGCCATTGAAGAAAGTAAAGATTTAACTACTTTCAAAGTTGTAGAGTTTATAGGTTCTTTGCAATCTCATGAAGAGCGTATGCAACGTTGTAAAAGTTTGGTGCTTGAAGAAAAGTCTCCTTCCTCTCACACCACTAAATATCAAGATGAATCTCCTTCCAATAATAGAGGACGAGGTAGAGGAAGAGGAAATAACAGAGGACGAGGACGAAGTTCTATAGATCGGATGAGTATTCAATGCCGATATTGTGAAAGGTATGGTCTTTATGAATCTGAGTGCAAAAAGAAGAAATCTGACTTGAATAAGTCAAGAGCCAATTATACAGAAGAGTCTTCTGCAGATACAAAACATTCCACATTCTTCACATGCAATTTGGCAAAAGAACACCAAGAGGATGTTTGGTTCTTGGACAGCGGCTGCTCCAATCACATGACAGGTAAATCTGATCTCTTTGTCAAGTTAGATGATTCAGTACGAAGTCAAGTTAAATTTGGAGATCATAAAGAGGTTGATGTAATGGGAAAAGGTACCCTTGCAGTCAAGACTAAGCAAGGAGAAACTACTCATATTCATGATACTTTGTTTGTACCACAGTTACAACATAATCTTTTGAGTATTGGGCAGCTTGTAGGAAAAAATTATAAAGTAGTGTTTGAAGATAACTGTTGCAAGATATTTGATAAATCTAACAATCATCATCTTGTAGCAAAGACTTGTATGACAGAGAATAGGTTGTTTCCTCTCACATTGGTTTCTAGTTAGTTGCATGCACTCAAATCAACTACAGATGATTCGTGGTTATGGCATCAACGATATGGTCATCTGAATTTTCAAGGGTTATCTTTGCTCAATAAAAAGAATATGGTAAGAGGGCTTCCTCCAATCAAGGCAAAAGAAGAAGTTTGTTCAGGGTGTGCATTTGGCAAGCATCATCGAGATAGTTTTCCGGTGAATAAATCTTGGAGAGCAAAATCTCCTCTAGAGCTTGTGCATGCTGACATTTGTGGTGACATGCAAGAGGAATCATTGGGTAAGAACCTTTATTTTTTGACTTTCATTGATGATTACTCACGCCACACTTGGGTTTATTTTCTTAAGCAGAAATCTGAAGCCTTTACATGCTTCAAGAATTTTAAAGCTATGGCTGAAAAACAGAGTGGGTATCATGTCAAGATACTCAGAACAGATAGAGGGGGAGAGTTTACCTCTAATGAGTTTGCTGATTTTTGTATCAAGAATGGGATACAAAGACAGCTTACTGCTGCATATACACCTCAGCAGAATGGTATTGCTGAAAGAAAGAACCGTACCATCATGGAAATGGCACGAAGCATGTTGCAGACAAAAAATCTTCCAAATACTTTTTGGGGAGAAGCAGTTGCCACTACAGTATATATTTTGAATAGAAGTCCCACGAAAGTTGTTCAAAACATCACTCCAAAGGAAGCCTGGAGTGGTCACAAGCCTTCAGTGGCTCATCTTCGAGTCTTTGGATGTTTGGCATATGTGCACATTCCAGTTCAAAAGCGGAAGAAGTTGGATGCCAAATCCCAACTTTGTATCTTTGTGGGATATTCTACTGCAACTAAGGGATATAGATTCTATAATCCTGACACAAAGCAATGGATTGTTAGTCGGGATGTGATTTTTGATGAAGGGGGAGTATGGCAGTGGAAAGATGTTGTGCAGCAAAATCCATCAATAATCATAAACATGGAAGATAATACTATTCCTCCTCTCCCCACAAGCTCAAGTGGAAGTTCAAGCTCAAGTTCCAGTCCTCCAAGTTCACCCAGTTCTTCTAGTAGCACAAATTCAGATAGTGATTCACCTCCACCATCACCTCCACCATCAGTTCCAAGAAAGGTACGAAGTTTGGTTGATATTTATCAGAGGAGTGCAAATATAGTTCCAGTTGTTAATTTTGCTTTATTTAGTACAATTCAAGTTGAACCCTCTGTGTATGAAGAAGCAGTGAAAGAACCAGTATGGGTTAATGCTATGAATGATGAGATGAATTCCATTCATAAGAATAATACTTGGGAATTAGTGCAACTTCCCAAAGATAAACAGGTGATTGGTGTGAAATGGATCTACAAAGTCAAATATCATGCTGATGGTTCAGTGGAACGACATAAGGCAAGATTAGTTGCCAAAGGATTTGCACAAACTCCTGGAGTGGATTATGCAGAAACTTTTGCTCCTGTGGCTAGACTTGATACAGTAAAGATTATATTGTCTGTAGCTGCACAGTACAAGTGGCCAATATTTCAAATGGATGTGAAATCAGCATTCCTTAATGGTTATATAGATGAGGAAGTTTATGTGGAACAACCTATGGGTTATGAAGTTCAAGGTAAAGAACACTTAGTCTACAAGTTGAAGAAAGCTCTTTATGGGTTGAAGCAAGCTCCTCGTGCCTGGTATGCTAGAATTGATAGTTATTTCATGAAGAAGGGATTCAATAGAAGCCACTCAGAGCCAACCTTGTATGTCCAATGTGTTGGTAATGATATTCTCATAGTTTTCCTTTATGTTGATGATCTTATTTATACAGGGAACAACAAAGCTCTCATAGAAAAGTTTCAAGCATAAATGAAACAAGAATTTGAAATGTCAAATCTAGGACTCATGCACTATTTTCTTGGTGTGGAGGTACTACAAACATCAAAAGGTATATATATTTCTCAAACCAAGTATGTTGCTGATTTATTGAAGAAGTTTAGAATGGTGGCATGCAAAGCATTTGCAACCCCCATAGCAATTGGTGAGAAATTAACTAAGGAGGATATTAGTCCCAAGGTTGATGCTACTTTATATAGAAGTTTGGTTGGTAGTCTCATGTACCTCACAACCACTAGACCCAATATTATGTATGTTGTGAGCCTCACCTCTCGGTTCATGCAGGATCCACATGAGTCTCATTGGCGAGTTGCTAAAAGAATTTTGAGGTATGTGAGTGGTACACAAAATTTTGGAATTCATTATTCTCCCACTAAACAGTTTGAGTTAGTTGGTTACACAGATTTTGATTGGGCTGGTTCAATGGATGATAGAAAGTCTACATCTGGATATGTTTTTTCACTTGGTTATGGAATTGTTTCTTGGAGTAGTAAAAAATAGGCAACAGTGGCTCTTTCTTTAGCCGAAGTGGAATACATGGCAACATCATCAGCAAGTTCTCAAATGGTATCGATAAGAAGGATATTGGCAGATCTACATTTGGCTCCTGAGCATCCAACCACCATTTATTGTGATAATAATAGCACTATTGCCATGACAAAGAATCCTGTGTTTCATGCCAGAACGAAACACATAGAGATCCGACATCATTACATCCGTGACTTGGTTCAAGATGGACAAGTGGAGTTGCAGTTCTGTCCTACATCTGAGCAAGTTGCTGATATCTTTACCAAGGCTCTTACTACACCAAGTTTTGTGGCCTTGAGAAATCAGTTGGGACTCACCCCTATTGATCATTCAGGGGGAGATTGAAGATATGAATAAGTCAATAGTTTTTTAGTTAGTTTTAAAACAGTTTTTAAAGCAACTTTTAAAGTAGTTCGTATTTCTTCATTGTTTTAGTTTTAGCTTTTCCAGCTTTAAAGTTGTTCAATGTAGGTTTTGTTTTAAGCTTTCTTTTTTTGCTTTATTCTTTCTTTAGTCTATGCTCTCTATATAGAGTCATCTTGTAATAACTTTTACACAGTTTTTGAATAATAGAAATATAATACAGCCGATATCATTATCTTCTGTCTGTTGTTTATTGTTTCAGCTTTCTATTCAATTCTCTGCAAATTATAAGTTTATGAAACAGTTTATCAAGTTTATAGTTTTTTTGTTAATCTCAGCTTTATAATTATATCTCAAGTGGAAGTTCAGGCTCAAGTTCCAGTCCTCCAAGTTCACCCAGTTCTTCTAGTAGCACAAATTCAGATAGTGATTCACCTCCACCATCACCTCCACCATCAGTTCCAAGAAAGGTATGAAGTTTGGTTGATATTTATCAGAGGAGTGCAAATATAGTTCCAGTTGTTAATTTTGCTTTAGAATTATATCTTTCAGATCATCGACAGAAGAAGCGGGTCCATGCTCGAGACTTTGTTGATGTTCTCATCTCTGCAACAGACAACCATGAAATCCAGTCTGACAATAACGACGATGTGGTCAAAGCCAACGCCTTAGTATGTTCTTTTATCACTTTCTGTTACATAATTTGGAATGTTTGTGAAATCTTCCTTTATCATACTTTGTATTAAATAGTTGGTGTCTTGTAGTCAAGGCACAGAATGTTTAAGTAAAAACTGTGTCTATAAATAAGGCGCTTATTATAGAAAGTCTCTAATTAAACAGTCAAATGCCTTAACCAGTAGAGGATGAGTTTGCACTGACTGTTTAAGTGGGAACCCAATCTCTACGTCAACAGCTGATGCCTTGATTACAAAAAACACCCAAATATGTTGATCAGAATACGCAGGCATTTTAAGCTCTTATTTACAAGACTTGTCTTTTCGCTTTGCAAACCCTGATAAATGCAGGTACTGAAACATCCGCTGTGACCATCGAGTGGGCACTGTCATCTCTGATGCAGCACCCGAACATTTTGCGCAAAGCCCATCAAGAACTCGACACACCTGTCGGACGGGACAGATTAATGGAGGAATCAGATATCCACAAGCTAAAATATTTGCAGGCAATTGTGAAAGAAACTCTGAGGCTTCATCCAGCGGCACCTCTTCTGCTTCCTCATGAATCCAGCGAGTCCTGCAATCTTGGAGGATATCATATTCCCGCAGGAACGCAACTTTTAGTGAATGTGTGTGCTATTCACCGGGACGTGGCCGTGTGGGACCGCCCCACGGAATTCATTCCTGAACGTTTTCTCAATAGCGGCAAAGAGATCGATGTGAAAGGACAAGACTTTGAATTGATTCCGTTTGGTTCAGGGAGAAGAACGTGCCCCGGCATGCCTTTGGCATTGATTGTGATCAGCCATACATTAGGCCGTCTTCTTCAGAGCTTCGAATGGTTTTCTTCAGAGGGCACTGTAATTGACATGACAGAGAGCCTTGGACTCTCAATGCCCAAATCTATTCCTCTGGAGGCCATTATTAAACCTCGCCTTCCCCTCCATCTCTACTGATATGTCTGGCTACCACATGAAGCAAAGTGTTTTAACCCCTGACCACATTGTGGGTTCTCAATCATTTAATTTACTAGGAATTGCTCCTTCAGGTGTAGAGTCTTCCCCTGTAATATTGTAAGTCCTGTCAATTTTATAATTTTATGTTTCCTATTGTACATTGTACAAAGCGCAGAAGTACAATGTTTTCGAGATGATCTTATGTGATCATGGAGAAGGAGCCTCCCAAGTGTAGAAATATAAAAATATCTTGAATACGACGATTGCATTCTATTTGGGTTTTCATTCATGCAACACTTTTTAATAGGAATATACTATAAAAAAATCAATATATAAATTAATTTGTGTGTACATATTTTAATTTAAAATAACATGTTTAAGGGTGAATTTAGTATGTATGAGTTTTTTATCACATGTAAATTTATTATAATTTATGTTACATCATATGAGAACCAAAGTTTAATAAACATATAGAGAGCTATATTTGTGTTTAGTTTAATAAATAGTATAGTTTATTCAAGCATAAATCATCAAATTACTATTTTCAAATAGTGTTTATGTCCAGGGTTTCTCTTGTTTAAAAAAACAAGGCACATAAAGTCTTTAACAAGTTTGCCAAGCTAATCACTTATGTTTTCATTATCAAGTTTTAAAAGTGACAAGTGTACAAATATTCTCCTCTTTTGTGAAAACAATTTGACTGTCCAGATATTGGAATGTTTTCTTGTACATACTGGATTACAACATTATGAGTGGGCTTACATTTAAACTGGAAGTTTTCCTTTCATTAAGGTACTAAGGGGATCTAGTCCATAAAATCCACCAAGGATCAAACTAGCCCAATCGTACCTAAAGGGGAGCTGAACTTGGTCAATATATAATCAAGGAACATACCATCATCATTATCAATTGAGCTACAACCCTTCCATATTCTCACTATTTTGAATGCTAAGACATATATGTCAGCAAAACTCTTCTATGTCGTGTTATGGATATGAGTCAAGCATATGTTTACTCAAAACTTGGAAAGTTTAATAAATTTAGATCATTCATATAGGGAGGGACATCTAGTGATGAAATTAAATTGAAAAGAATTACTTTAATGATTTAAGAGTTGTGAGGGATGTACAAACTATAGTAGGTTGATTCCTTAATCATATGGGAAAAATTCAAACATCTAGCCTTATGCAAAAACATACATGTGGATAAAAATAGAAGAAATAGACATGCATTTGAAAACTATAAGATGAGATCTATGATGATCCAAAAGAATCTCTTTATATAACCATCACTATTCATGGTAAATATCTTTTAAAAATTTATAAGTGAACAAGATGAATCCATATAGTGTATTCAAATATTTTTTTCAAACACAATTGCATGACTTCTAGGAACTTTATTTGCACCTCTTTTGCATAAATCATGGTGGAATTTGATCTACTAATGTTTTTACCTAGTGAGTTTTTTTTATAGGTTAATGACTATTCTTGGCCTCAATTGATTGATTTTGAGGGCATTCCCTTTTGATGTAGATGTTACTTCACTACTCGGCATTTGGCTTCAACTTTTTCTCATTTACATAAGCATTCTTCTTCAACTTGGGGGAAAAACACTCCTCCTAAATATCTTATAGTGCATCTTAAATATTTGATAGATAATTAAGTGGATTTAGAACCTCTCTCCTCCATTCCTAAACCATCACCCTTTGGTACTAACAATTCTCTTCTGAAATTTTGGCTAATGTTCTTGAAGCTCAATAATGTATTTTAACTATTTTTATTTTTCCTTCAATATTAGATTGTTATTTGATTTTTCCTAAGATGGTTTCTTTCCAAACATATGGTAAAGAAGATATGCATGATGAAGATGATAAAATTGTTAGAAAAAGTGATATACACACAAATGATAAAGGTACATAGAGTGACTAGTGCACAATTATTTTTTGACTTATAAACAATGCAAGAAGGATACTCACAATGATATTATATATATATATATGTGTGTGTGTTTTATGATGACCATCATTTCAACATTGTAGGGAATGAAACAATTAGACCTACTCATGAAGATAGCCATGATTCCGTTCAAAAACAACAAACTCAATTTCATCAAGGAAGTCATGGCACATGCATTGAATGAGGAAAATAAATGTATAAATGTATGAAAATACCATGTTTAGAGACTCAAATTAAGATGATGAATTTAAGAAACTTTGTATGATTATTCTTGGTGGTGCTATATATGGTCATATTAGCATGGTCTCTCAACCTAGTGTGGATCTCCTTCATGTTGATGCTTTTTTACATGCCTCCATTAATTATTTTATGATTATTAGACTAACTAGCTATAAAAATCAACTAATTATTAATATGGAGGATATTTATATTGAGAGTACATCTACTCATGATCATGTGGATGAAGGTGATAATAATGACTTAGACCTAGACGATCTTGATGAAATGGATGAATATGACATAATTGATTCAAATTTTCTTACCTTTTATGAGCAAATTTCACATATTTTATATATTGACAATTTAAGCATTGTTAAGCTTTCAAAATGATCAAGACAAATCTCATACCTTATTTTTAGAAAGGTAGTAATAGATTTAGTCAATTCATCTAACATATCATTGATATGTTTACATGTTGACTTGATAAGGAAGAGCATGAAGACAATCATAAAACAAAATAAGAAAGATAAGGTTAATTGTATGGCTAATTCATTGAATAAATTGAGTGATATAATGGTTTTAAACCTCTTTCTTTGAGTTACAAGATGATAAGGTGATAAAAATAGAAGATTACAAAGCTAAAAAATGCCCAACAAACTAGTACCACATAGCAGTTATTAAAGTAGGAAATCTTTATAAAGTTTTGAACATCAATGAAATTGAATGCATTTTGTCTAAAAACTAAGGCATGGGGCTCACATTACAAATGAGGATTGATAGTGGCCATTACATTTCTTATATCTAAGCAACTTAAACTAAAGCGAATACACTAAAAGCATATTGTCATATACTTAACAACATACAAAGCAAACAAGATCGACAAGTTCCACCACTTCCATTACCATTTCTTTGTCATGAAATATAATTTTGTCAAAGTTGAAATTGTATAAAACTAGCGGCTCAGTGTAGTAACACGCAACAATGAGCTGATAGGTGGAGATTGACATGGGTGATAATTAATTTGCAGATAATGTTTGTGGAAGAAGATTAGAATGTGAATGCCATAAGTGGCTAGGGTAGCAACAAGATGTAGATAATATAATTACACATTAGGGAATGCAATGAAGAATAGTGTGGATTGGTAGATATATTATGGGCAATAATTAAAGTGATTGACTTGGAAACAATATTGTATCCCATATGTATGTTACAGTTTAGCATCATCATTTTTTTTAAATCATAATGGGGACGGAAGGAACGTGTTAATGGCAATGGGCTAAAAGGAGGATATATATACAAAGAATAAATTGTTCAACCTACAGTTGGTCGAAAAGTAACTCTATAGAGTATATATATACACATATAAAGTTTTTCCAGAAGAAAAATTGTACTAATGTTCAATTAATTATTTAGTGATGACACCATTATTATTGGTAATTCATTTGGTTGACTAAATAATAACATTATGTGGTTAAGTTTCCTATCAAAGGAAAATATTATTATTAAATTTGAAATTGTTTTAGTAACTAGTACCAATATCATTAAGTTTGATTAGCTAACCAAAATATAATATTATTATCGACAGGGTTGAATGTCTAAATTATTGACATTAGTAATGTGTAATTAGCTGGGAAATAGTTATGTTGGCATAAAATTACTTTAATTCATCATTATATAATCCAACCCCATAATTTAGCCATTACATCATTTTTTTATGATAGAAACCAATAATCTTTTCATAGCTAGTATCAAAGAATCCTACATGAATTATAGCTAAAACAATTTTAAAACAATACCAATATAATTAGGTTTCATTATTTAATGAAAATATAATATTATTATGAATAAGGTTGAATGTCTAAATAATCAAAGGATTTTTTTGTACCTAGTAACAAACAACCCTAGATCAATTATACTTAAAACAATCTAATTATATTTTGATGAACCAATGCAAATTAATGAAATTGATATTATTATGGATAAGGTTGAATGTCTAAATACATGAGAACATTAGTAATGTGTATTTAGAAGGGAAATAATAATTTTGGCTTACTATTAGTTGAATTCATGATCATGTAAGGAGACCCCATAATTTGGGAGCTGCATGAATTATTAATGATACAAACTAAGGATCTTTTCATAGCTAGCAATAGAGCATTGTACATGAATTTTTGGAAAAACAATTTAATTATTTGTGTGATATAGAGTATAAGTAAGAGAAGAATAATCAACAATGCCAAATAGAATCTAACATTAAGTGTATAATATCAACTATTTTCTTAAATGTTTTTTTTCTAATTCCCACGTCAAAAAGAAAGCAATCTATACATACAAAATATAAAGTAAAAGTCAACACAATGAGGCCTCATCTCCACCCTACCATATTGGGTCATGGAGCCTCACCAAACCCTCAAGCAAAAATACAGACTGACAACCACTATGATTAGTGGTGAAATCAATATTGTGACGTACAATCGATATATAGTACATTAAGATATGGTTGTCTATTTGACTATTGTATCTAATTTTACACTCATTATCATTATTCAAGAAGCTTGTTTGTAACACATTAGTCTATGAAACATTGTATTTTTGTTGAACCATGGTCTACAAGAATAATAAAGAAAAGTTTCAGTGTGATAAACATACACCATTGGTACATAATATATAAAAATAAAAAAATAAAGACATACAATTAATTAAAAAGATGTTGCAATACCGTTACAATAGAACACAACAAGAAAATAAAATCTAGGCATACCTTCTACAGGGAATGGATTGTAGTGTGGATATACAAAAGAAGCTTTGGTCTACACCCTACCATATTGTCTCATGGAGCATCATTGGCTATTCTCCCTTGGGAAAAAGAGTTCAACAAGTGGGAAGTTCATTCATAACCACAATTGTAATCACTTCATCTTCGTAGTTTGTTGGACTTGGTTCGCAAAGGTTGTCCATATTCTTACCATCTAAACTGGAATATTAACAACCAACCTATTGAACTCTCTATCCCAAGGGAGAACAACAATTAGATGATCAACAAGCTATTTTAAAAATTCAAGCACAAAAAGCAAAGCATATAGATAGAGCAATAGGGAAATGACAACAAATCAACACAAGCCTATTATAAAAATGGAATGGCATGGCCTTTTTTCTAGCACCTTCTCAATAATCAAATGGTATAGCCTAGGAAATAGAGAAATAATAAATTAAAACATATAATTTTTTTAGGAATCCTATGTGAGAAACATAGAAATTTCTACATAAAAAAATATAAAATAAAACTCAATAAAATAAGACCTTCTCTCCACCCTACCATATCGGGCCATGGAGCCTCATGGACTCTCACCAAACCCTTGAGTAGGGATATACATTGCCCACCACTTTGATCAGTGGTGAATTCAATATTGCTTATTAAAATCAATATAGAGTAGATTAAGATGTCATTGTGGAATTGACCATTATTGCTGATTTTCTAGCCACTATCATAAATACCACATTATGGCTAGAATATGGTCTACAAGAATAATAGAAAAGTGTGAAGTTTAGTATGCTAATAATGTAAAAATACAATGAACTGCATAAAATTAACTATTTTATTCCATTATAACTATGAATATGAAAATATTATAGAATTGACTAAGAGCAAGCAGATGATGGGGATAGGAAAATAATAATAATAGACCTCTTCCTGCTTCCTTTAATTACATCTCTACCCAATTTCTTTGTCTTCCCTCTGTTCTCTCTGCACCGCCTGCAAAAAAATGAACACAAATTTATTAGAACCCATAGCTTATGTAATAATGAATGCATGCAAAAAACACAAGATAACATCCAACCACCTTCATAGAGATTCCATAGCCAATGAAGGGACTTGTACCTCCACTAAAGCTTTTCATGCTCACTGACACCCACCTTCAACAACAACAAAGCCTAGATAATGAAACCTAGCAATATGCTATCAATAACTAGACAACCATTTGTCTTGTATGTTGGCGGATTTAAAAGCAGTTGCCTTGCACAATGAGTGTAATATGCGAGGATCATGGTATGCCAAAAGTGTATCACTTTGAGGTATGTGGGCGGCTTGACTTTTTTTCACCACCCAGGATAATGAAGCGAAAGGTTTTAGAGGAGATTCAGTTTCCAAAAATAGAAATTATGAGTTTAATTTGAATTTAATAAATAATTATTATTTATTTTTTCTATTAAAAATTACGACTAAATTCACGATAGATAGGGTGATTGAAAAACATCTATAACTTTCAACCGGGCTGTATTTTTGAATCAAAACTTATCGTCACATTACAATACTTTACATACTATATGATTAAAAATAAAAGTAAATTTCATGAATTTTTGACCAAGTTAAGATTAATTAGAGAATAGAATAGAGGTTTTTATATTTTCTAAAAGTTGTGATAAAAAATTCATAGTAATTATTTACTTGGAAAAAAAATTACAAAAATATCACATCACGGACATGGGTCACTCTACTTATATATAAATCTTACAAAAAATATTATCATTTTATTATTATTAGGGTGGTCCGGACAAACACCTACTTTCTTATTTTTGAAATTTAAGTACTCTTGCGTATTGAAATTTGAAATTTTCACCAAATAGATTTTTATTTATTTTTAAATAAATAACCTAGTATTTTAGAAACTACATTCAATTTACATACAAATTCCCTATTCTTACATATTTTTTGGTAATATAGATAACTTGTTAGAAATATTCACGTGTTTCTAACATGATTTTCACGAGATTTTTGCCACTTAAGGAGTTTTGTTTGAGAAGCTTACCATGATCTGCACATGCCCATCACTACTACATAGAAAGCATACAATAGTTAATGTTGATGCTATTTTGTTAGCTTTCATAGCTATCTTCAACAACAACATAAACCCACAAAATGACACCCAATTTTTTTTTATCAATAACTAGATAGACATTTGTTTTTCTTTGCACAGACTTTAAAACAGATGTTGCTTGCATGATTAGTACTATGTGGAATCCATACAACAATCAGTGGTAAAGAAATTTTGGTGGCCTCCTCTACAGATGTAGTATTTTCCTAGCTTCCTTTATGGAACGATATAGCTTAACCAAGAGATCAATTTTCAACAATGTCCAATGCAAGCTAACATAAAGTATATAAGATAAACTATTTCAGTACATTGTTAGCAATCTGTACAAAAAACAATAAAATAAAACTCAACACAATAAGGGTTGTTGAATACCCTACCATATTGGGTCATGGACCATCATGGCCTCTCACCAAACCCCTAAGAAAGAATATACATTGTCCACCACTCTAATTAATGGTGAAATGAATTATGCTTATAATAATCAATACAGTGTACATGAGGATATGACTGTCTATTTGACCATTGTCACTGATCATTATTTTGAAAGGTTGGTTGCAACAAATTAGTTCTTCAAACACCAAATAATGAGTGGAATATGGTCTACAACAATAACAAAAAAGTATGAAGTTTACTATGGTGATTATACAAAAATAGAATGAAGCATATAACATTAACTAATTTATTCCATTGCAGCCATAGTGGTGGAAAGGTAAAACTCACAGCAATGGGATGAATGGATTGATTATAATTTATCCATGTCCAATGTGTTTGGAAGAATGCACTATGCCCAAAACAAAACAAGGCCTAATTTCAACCCTACCATATTGGTTCATGGAGCGTCATGCACCCTCACCAAACCCCTAAGCAAGAAAATAAAATTTCCACAACTATGATCAATGGTTAGAGCAATGTTTGAGCCATCCATGACTCAATACAATATCTAATTGCATTGTGAAGGCCTCCAGAGGATAATTGTTTTAGTTAGTAGATAATAAACAAATGACAAAATATAAAGACTTATGGAATATATGTAATAGGACAATTACATGTCACATATAAAAAATGATAATGAAACTCAATTGAGAGAGGGTACATATTCTATATGCTTTGGTATGAAGAGGAAAGGAGAAGCAATTCACTTACCATCAAAACCAACAACTTGTGATTGTTGGAGAAAATCATCTTGTTTAATTTACAATGCATTGTAATTGTTGGTATGTATCCTGTAATTTCTAGTAAAATACAAAGGTAGTGTTACATAGTTCAAGTCAACAATTTAGCTCCTTGCTATTCAGTGCAATGTTTCTATACGCCTAACTTCCAAGGAAAATCTTAGTGTATACACCTAAAAATGGTCATCATATTCAGTTAATTAAATCCAATCTATTTGATTAATATTCCGACTACATATAAATAAAGTCTCACTTTATTTATATTGTTCACTCTTCTATTTATTCTTCAAAATCATATTCTTCTAGAAAATTAAATAAACAAAGTTACATAAATATGTTTATTTAATTAATCTTCACTAATCCTGATTAAGAATTAGAGAACATGTCTACTACATTTTCTTGTGCCACCTCATAAAGGTCACATGAAAATAAATAATCCTAATTATTAATTAGAATTATCCTCACACACTTCCACCAATTGGAAAAAGCACATGGCTTATTCCTCACACACTTCCACCACTTGTGGAGCACATGGTCTTTACTTCACAAACTTGGGTCTCCCATCCAAATGGCATGTTGCCCATTGGTCAAGATATTCTTCCACACACATGGCATGTTGTCTTTTGTCAAGGGAACAACATCTTGACTCTCTCCATCTCCGCCGTCTATTCTTTCTCCTTTGAATCTAGACCATTGATAGGTGCCAACTCAAAAGATGCTTGAGAAACCCTATAAATACACCCCTTTTCCTATGCATTTTCATCCACATTTTTGAATAGTGTTATAATGCTATTTTGAAATCCACATTTGAAGTAAAATTATCATGCAGGTTTTTTGTAGGAGCTTGGAGCATTCTTGGAGTCTTATAGCTAGCTTTTACATCATGTTTTATGTTGCATTCTCATACTAGATTAACATATTGTTTCAAAGTTGCATTTTATCATCTGCATTGCATCATAGTTGCATTTTAGATTAGTTTGTTTTATGTTTTCATTTGTGAATCTTTAGAATCATGCTTAGGTTATTATAGTTTCATATCATCTCACTAATCTCCACTTGTTTGTTTATCATCATCATCCTTCCTTTATCATTGTATCCATTATCCTTTCCATTGTGTTTTTTCATTTAGAAGCATACCACTAATCCTTCCAACACACGCTTGCACATAGGAATCCTCTTAGCTTGCATCTTAAGCATTAAATCTCATTTTCTAGGTTATCATTTTAACAACCATTGCACTCAAAAAAATCTGAGGGCCAAATGGTTTAATAAACCCTTAGAAATAGAGGACAATGAGATGTTCATGAAAGGTTTGATTGTATTACAAAAATAGAGTAGTTTACTTAATTTGAATCTTCAATATAAATCATTTCATTAAGCTTTATGTTGAAACTAATCTTTACCAAATTTAACACAAGCACAAAATGGTGCCCATCATGGGGCCTTTGCCTCATTTGTTTCTAACGTTTTTGCAAATTTCATGGTTGCAGGTTCAAGATTTGATACTTGAGAGCCTTTTGTTCCTGTTCTGAGATAATTCTTGGTTGTTCTAAGAGTTCTGACACCTCTTGTCTCTATTTTGGCACCTCTTGTACCTGTTTGGGCACCTCCTGTAAACTATTCTAAGACCTTTTTACCTATTTTGGGGCCATTTTGGGCTGTTTTGAGAGTTTTTGTGCCTCTTGTAAATTGTTTTGAGACCTTTATACCTATTTTGGGGCCATTCTGGGCTGTTTTGAGAGTTTTGGTGCCTCTTGTACCTACTTTGATGCCTCTTGCAAGCTGTTTAGAGATCATTTTACCTATTCTAGGACCATTCTATGCTGTTTTCAGAGTTTTGGCACCTCTTGCACCTATTTTGGTGCCTCTTGCAAGCTGTTTAGAGATCATTTTCACCTATTTCAAGACACTTCTAGGTTGTTTTGAGAGTTTTGGTGCCTGTTGTACCTATTTTGGCACCTCTTGCAAGCTATTTAGAAAACTATTTTCCCTGTTCTGGGACCATTCTGCACTATTTCTAGAGTTTTGGTGCCTCTTGTCTCTATTTTGGCCCCTCTTGCACCTGTTTTCGCACTTCATGCAGACTGTTTCAGGGAGATCTTGCACCTTCAACTCTATTTTTGAACATTTTGTCTCTATTTTGGTGCCTTTTGCAGTTTTTCACCAAATTAGAAAACTCACATTCTGTGTTGTGCTTTGCAGGTTTTCCTAGATTCCTTGTCAAAGACTCAAACATAAACTACTGACATATTGTAGGGGCTAGATATTATTTACTTGTTTCCTTTTGGTTAAGTTAAGAACATAGCTTAATTAAAGGTAAATGAACACCATGTCTTTTGTATGTGATGGATGGCAGGCATATGCTCTCCCCTTAACTAGGTGATCCAAAAATCTAGACCCATTCTTGTTTATGTCCGAGTGTAAGTAGAGCATATACCGTGTGTTCTCTCTTTTTTCATGTGAAATAAAGATTGATCAAACTATGGGTATGCTTGATTGCTTTTGTTTATCCTAGAAGGCCTGCCTTGTGGGAAAAAGTAATCATCCAAGGGAACAACCCAACCAGTAACATGCTAAAGCCAAGCAACTTCCAACCGAGATATAAATGTAGATACTTGGAGAAAGTTCATGTACCATGCGAGTGCCTCCAATGAGATGGATTGAAAGGGACTCTCACTGCGTGGGTCACTCCCTATGAATCCAATGTCTGAATTAAAACACTTGTAGTTTTTCCAAAATACTTTATCTATTCTTTGGTGCAGCAACGGTCATTGCCAAGGCATCCACATTCTCATAATTTTTAGTAGAGATGATGAGTTCTCCATGGGAGTTTCATGGGGATTGGAAGCTTGGTTGGCTTGAGAAGAGATTGCATTGTAAGGGGGAGCCTGTGCAACCAAGCTTTTAAATTCATCTACTAAAGATAGTGCGGTTGGGGTAAAACCCGCATGAAATCCAAAAGAATACAGTCTTACACAGCCTTAGGAGTGTATATTATGCTTGATGCGTCTTCAAAAAAAAATTAAAAACACCATCAAAATGTGACATTTTGAAAGTGAAAACCTTGATTCAGAACTGCATTCATTGAGGGAAACAAGTCCGCAATTGAGAAATCCAAGAAAACAAACCTTTGGGGGGGGGTAATTCTGCTATTTTTGAGTCATTTTGGGCAGTTTTTTAGAGTTTTGGTGCCTCTTGCACACCCTCAAATAGTAACTTAGGTTCATCCATCTTCATAAAATTAGTCCTTTCAGCATTGTTCAACCTTTCCTTAGGAAAAACAAAGGCAAAAAATGTGGTTTATATGATGATTTGATGAAAGACCAAGATTATAAAATAAAAGATCAAACCTCTTAGTCCAAAACAACATCAAAAACACTTGTCTACACTCTATGACTTTAGAGAAAGGTTAACCTTCAACTTTTACAAGAGAGCTTGCAAAAATAATCTAGAGTTATACATGATGTACTATTGTCAAAATCCAAGACTTTTCCAACATTTTGAGTACCTTAATTACACATCTTGAATCAAAACTCCAAATCCAAGATCATTCCTTAGATACCTTAGAAGTCTAAACGTGTCAAAACTGACCTCTACAAGTGGAATTGTCCAAGATAAACCTAGATCTAAACATCTCAAAGTTCCTAAATCATCACTATCTATAACATCTTTGAATGCAAAATCCTAGTTTCATCTTCGAGATTTGTCATCCTTAGTCTTATCAACATAATGTTTCATTCTATTTGACTTAGTTGTAATCCTTGGCACTATTTGAAACTTAGATCAAAGCTTAGTCTAAACTCTAACACTTGTATTTTTTTCCAAATGAGGTTACAAAAGAGGAGACTCAAGGACAAGGAACTTGGAACACCAAACCTTGAAACAGAAAACATTGGAAATCCAAGTAGTGAAACTCTCTATATCGAAACACTAAACCTTGAAATAGAAAAAACTGGAGCTCCAAGTAGTGAAAATCTCAATATAAAAATTCCCAACCTTAAAATTCCACACACTGAAGCTCATGATAGTGAAATACCTAACAACATGGTTGAAACATAAGAAAACCCTCTTCTAGGACTGAAGAACACTCAAGGGGAAGAAATAAATGATGAGGACATCCAACAAGCAGAACAAGACCCCAACTTTCACAAGTTTTTGGAAAATATTTTTGAAAGGGGTGGGGAAACATACCTATTAATGTTGGAAAATCAAGGTGTCAAACTTCCTCCCGATTTTGATGTCAACACCTTAAAAGCACCTCCCAAAAATCTTGAAAAGAAAATGGATCAAATGATTTCTTTAACTCACCAAATGTAGAACCTTCAACAACAAGTTCTAGATATGCAAAGGGGAACCTCAAAATGATACTTGATTTAGGACATTTTTCCCTACCCCTTTAATCAATCCATCATCACGATTCCCTTCCCTAAACATAGTGAATTCCCAAAGTATGATAAATACAATGGAAATATTGGTCCGTTAGATCATGTGAGGGAGTTTCGAACCATGAGTCTAGAATTTGTGCATGAAGAAACTTATTTGATGACATTGTTCCCACAAAGTCTACGGGGGACATTCCTCGAGTGGTTTTCAAGGATTACACCCCCCATCAACACATTTCAAGATTTGGTCAACAAATTTCTCACTCAATACTCATACACTATCCAATATGACATCACCATGATAGACCTTTGTAACTTGAAACAGAAAAAGGGTGAGTCCTTCCTCATTTTCTTGCAAAAATGGAGGAGGTTGTTTGCTAGGTATTCTTGTCCCGTAACCAAAAAAGAAAAGATAGAGATTTTCATTGACAACTTGAACGAGGAGATGAATTATAGACTGGAATTACAATGTCCCCCTACATTTAAAAAATTATTTGAAAATGGAATTAAAATTGAAGAAGCCTTAGTTAAGAGAGGGGTCATTAAGATACATAATGAAAAAAACTCATCCACTTCCTCTAACAACTACAATGGTGGGGATAAACCTAAGTTTTGGCAACGAAACAAGAACATGGGTAATAATGAGGGCATAGTTGAAAATCAAAATACAAAACTTGTATTCAAGTTAACAGTGGTGACCACCAAACCAATCAGAGCATCAATCCTCCTAGCACTCAAAATGTTAGCCAAAACAACAATCAGACTAATCTTGTGACTAGAGCAAAATTTTGTCCAAAACCTTCCATTCAGCATAAATTCACACCATTAGGGAAATCCTTAGATTCAACCTTCAAGTAACTTACTAAGGCTAAGCTTATCACAGTGCTAGAAGCATGAAACTGGGATCCCCAAGTCAAACCCTTTTGGTGGAATGATGCCCATTATTGTGATTACCATCAAATCAAAGGTCATATGACAAAATATTGTTGGCAATTGAAACATGATATCCAAAATCTTATTGATAACAAAAAGGTACTCATTGAAGGACCCCAAACAAACAATGATCATAAAGTGTTCAAAAATCCCTTACCCAATAATGAAAAATGGGAGTCCTCTACATCGAATAATAAAGGTAGGAATGTAAACTATGTTTATGATTCTACCATTCATTGTATTGAGATGGTTGAGATTTTCATCCAAGACATTGAAATTGGAAGCCAAGGGAAGGATGCCACTACTGAAAACCAACACAATGATATTGACACCATCTCACATCAAATCAATGACCTTCTACCTAGTAATCTGATCACCAACATTGAATCAAATGACACTTGAATTAATTTACATCAATGTTTTCAATTAGCTATTTTATTTACATTATGAGGCATGATGGATTATTTCATAGGAGCACTATTTCTTTTGTATAGTTTGAACTAACCAGGCTAATATGTTTTGTAGATTTGTGGTGCTTACATCTGGCACTAGAAGGAGGGATTTTACTTAGTAATTGTTTTGATAGCATATGCTATTGCTTGTTTTGATAGTATTTGTTATTTCTATAAACGTTGGCTATGAAACTTTGTTGGAAGGTTGGAAACCATTCAAAATAGACCACGGTTGAACCATGACACATTTGACACACTATCTCTCGTTAAAAACTAGTTCACAAAGCTAGACTAGAAATTTTTTTTATTTTTCCAGAGATAATGATATTTGCCAAGATTAGTTCTTTGAAGTATGTGTTCAAATGGGATTATGCTTGTTTTTTTTTCTTTTTTTTCAATGAATAAATGTTCGCATTAGAAATAGGCTAGAGCAACAAGCTCCAGAAGAAACACATTTCATGATTAAACCAATTAAAAGGAAAAGTGCTCTCTCCAAACTTTGGCAATTGTTTGCTGGAATTTATCATAACTCACAATGTTACCAGCATAACATCATTTATTGCAAATTTAGTGACCAAAATTTTTCTTCTGCTCAATATCCCCAATTATCATTTCTAATTTCCATCAAACTGTGCCTTGAGCTCTGGGTACTCTGCAAAGTACTCATCGACAGTCATGGTCATAATTTTCTTCTTCAGTTCTTGAATCTTGGCAATTTCTCTCTCCAACCTCTCTGTCTCTTGCAATGATTTTTATTCTGCTTCTTTAGCCTCCTTGAGAAAGACATCAAATTTTGGCTTGTACTGTGGAGTGACTTTATCCACATATTTGGGGATTTCAATACTGTCATAAACTTGTTTGTACATGTCAACTATACTTGAACGTAGTCCCTTTCTATAGTATTCCCAGTCAATTGGTTGTGGTTTGGAACTTTGTGTTGAGAGTGCACTTAACATATTCATAAGTATTACAATGGTTGTTGAACTCCTTGCATGTGGCATCAGTCACAAGAAGCTTCATCGTGCCATCCCATTCGATCATCTTCTCTGCAATCTTCTTCACACTTCTACTCATTTTGCAGCTGCGATTCAATCACTTGACCTCTTGCTTGTTTCTTGTTGCTGACACACACAATTGATATTTAAAATACATCTATTTATTTTTGAGGTCTTACCATCTGGAGTTACCGTGTGTTACTTTTCCATATGTGATTGAAAAATTCACCTATAAGTGATCAATATGATCTGCAGTGATTGACACAGTTTTCTTTGCTATGCTTCCTTCCATAGTCAAACTAGAGAAAATTTTCTAGTATCCAAAAAGACTATCATAAATGAAAAAAGAAATCCAGAAGAGGTCGTTGTATTTGATACAAAGAAAAATTTGAAATTTTTAAAGCAATAATTTTCTTTACTCCTTCACCTTTATAATCTCTGTCAAAGCTTTGAATTTCATGAGGAGTTGTCTCAATACGCTAAATTTGGTGTTGTTTGATTGTTATTTTCAACTCTCAATTCTTTTTTTTGTCCTCTAAGGCAGTGCACTTTGAGTAGTTGGTGGTGGGTTTTCTTGTGGAGATGGGTAGTATTTGGAAGAAATGAAGGCAGAAAATGTGTCGCTCTGTCCCCCAAATTGGCTCAAATTTTGGTAAGCTCGATTGGTCCCATTCATCGCGCCCATGTTAACACCAACTTCAAATGTTGAATGTATTGCAAGCTCGTTGTCAAGTGATAAGTGATCTATATCTTTGCTAGTGCCATATCACTCTTTATTTTCTTGCAAGGGGAATGAAAAATCTTTATCTATGTTCCTAATATACTTCAAACTTTATGCGCCCTGTCTTATCTAGATTTTGAGAAGTCTAAAATATAGTTGGACGTGGTTTTAAAATGATTTAAGATAATTATTATTTAAATTGATTGCTGCAGAATGAACACTTTTTACTTGATCTATGAGTAGTGGTCAGACTCCTTCGATGCGAGTTCATTGTGCTTTCTAGCATTTAAATCAATTGCTACATATTTGGATTTCTCTCTGGGTGAAAGTTATGTTTGATAGGATAGCGCCATGAAATGAATAGCAATGTAAAATAAATCTTCCACGTCAAATGATTTGACTACTAGAAGGTGTTTATTATGCTTAAGGTGTGGTTAGCTAAAAAAGGGTGCAGATCTGCACAAGAATTCATTGTTCATCTGCTAGCAATCACTCTGAGGGGAGGCGTATATATTTGTAGATTTCATCATTAATATTGATGTCTTACTTGCCTACATTAAATCCCTCTGAATTTTTATTTGTCTATTGTTGGTCAATAGGTCTATGTCATTTGAAGAGTTGTAATAAATTTCAGGTCATAAATCGTAAAGGCACAACAACTTTTAATTAAAATCATGATAAACAATGCCTCAACATTAATATTTGGTGCACAATCTTTCTCAGGAATTGATTACTGCATTTAATAGATTCAACTTTGAAAAGGCTCTACATTTAATTGTTTCTGCATTTAAATTTTGAAAATCAATATCAATCTATTTGCTGATATCAAAATTAATACTATTCTAGTGGAGGAGATTCTTTTGAAAAAAGCTGAGGTTAGATGGTAGTTAGCCTATTTTTGTATTTTCACTCAGTTATGGAACTGAACTCATCACTAAAAATATGACCATGGTTTCTTTTTTTAGGTAACTGATGGTTTTGCCAAGTCTACTTTTGAAAACTAAAAAATCAGAGTTAAAGAGGAGCAACATCAGGTGGAGATGCATCACAACCTTCAAGATTTGCATCAAGAAACAATGTTAGTCTCTCTTGCATAAGAATCAAAATATCAAGCACATTTGAATTGGAAAAGCAGGCATTGAACTTGAAAAAGAATTTTTAAATTCTTATTGCAATAATTCTAGAGCATCTGTTGACTGCTTTTACTTTTTGTTTTAGGCCAACTCACTTCCGTTTTGGGGTTTAAAATTAAAAATTTATTTGATTCCTTCAAGTTGGTTAAAATTGAACTTAGACACTTACTAGCTTTCTAATTTGGTCTAAAATTGAACAAGAAACTTCACACTCAATTTTGGTGCTTTAAAATGAACTCGTCATTGCTTTGAGGCTAAAACAAACAAGTGCTTGAATTGTGTGATTTTGTCTTTGGTGCATTTTGGGTGTGTATCCTCTCCCCTTGCGCTTCGTGTGATATGGGGTGCAAAAGAAACACTCAAAATGCATTTTATTTCTTTGAGTCATCTTTAAGAGAGGGCTTGCTATAAGAAACACCTTGCAATAGGAAACGCATAGGCAAGTTCTTGCAAGCACGTTTATCGGCGGGCTTTATCAAAGGTTGTGAAATCATGAAAAAATATCACCAATCCATGCCAACAATAGACTGCACCCAATCCCACGCGTCAAGTGGAACGAGAATGGTTGAAGAGCCTTAAGTGGCCAAGTAGGTGGGTGTTGGTTCTAGTTTTCATGGTTTGTTGTCATGAAGAACCTTGTTTGTAGTAGCCAAGTAGTCCATCCAACGATTTTATCAAAGTGGTGCATTGGAAATTAGACTCCAAGAAGTTACTTGCCATGTCCGATCTTGGTTAAAATATAGAGTTTAAGACTTCATTCTTAACATACCTTTATATTTTTTCCTTGGTTGCATGTAAAATCATCTCTTCCATTATGAAGGGCATGAGGCAAGCACACCAAAAAAAATGTACCAATTGAGCTAGGATGTTATATTGCTTGTGAGTCAGTTTGAAAACACAGTGCTTGAATCCAAAACATTCAGAAAAATATTAAACAAATCATTCAAATTTCAAACCCTTTAGAAGAGAAAATATCTTTGAAAATTCCATGAACTATTGCTTGCCCTGGGGATTCTATCCTTAGAGGCTTCTAAGTATTTGGGCCTATATCTCAATTTGCTTTTCCTGAAGTCAACATTAGGGAACTATTGCCTTGATTTTCTCAATTTCCACATAGTGGACTTTGTGGGATGAAAAGTAATTGAGACAAATATTCATTTTGGAAGCTAAAACAAGAAGTGTGTTTCTGGTAAAAGCAATTCATTAACCAAGATAAATTCAAATTGAATCCCACACATGTTCTTGGTATCTTTTGGTCATATGGTTTTCATGCAAGCATTGGTCTTTTGGTTTGAGATACTCTTAGAGAAAAGCATGTTCTTCAATATCTTGGTCTAGTAAAAAAAGTCTCTCTAAGTCTCTTAGGATCAAAATCAAAACTTTCATCCATCTTTCAAACATCAACCAACATCATCTCACAAAAAATTCTTGGAAATCTTGAAAAAAATCCCTCATCCTAAACTTTGGGAAAATCATTTGAACCAAATCAAAATCCTTTCATTTGATTAGATGTATGTAGATGAATTCTTCTCCGCATATTTAGTCACACTATCTCATTTGACTGCAAAAATCCGATCAAAATTTCTGACAAAATATGTATAATTTGATGTATCGTCGGGTGCTTATAAAATTTGATGTCTAATTTTCAATTTTTTAAAAGTTTATCCCCTATGTTCATCAAAATTTTGACAAACCTGGGTTTCGTCAAATTTTTGACTATTAGTTTCGTCAAAATTTTGACAAACATGAAAAATAAGAAAAAAATTAAATTGTGGCCGACATAAAGAAAAGTGAGTTCACCGATTTATTGCGACAATTTTTTTCTCTATTTCAGATAGTTTGTGGAGAACTAAGAAAGATTTTATTGAGAAAAATCAGAAATAATTGAAGAAGATATCGCCAGGTTGAGGGTAGTCATTGTCTTTTTGCATAATTCAGTTGTGAAGTTGGATTTGTAGTTCCAATTTTGAAAATCATATTTTAAAGCAACATCTCATTAGATTTCATTTTTAGAGGTTTAGGGTTTTGAGAATTTCATGTCCAGATTTTGTTGTGTGGAATCACCATAAGATCACAACCAAGGAACAGATTCTCGTGACTGTAATTATGCGATCCATAACTCTATTGGTCATGTGGGACAGTTGTGCTATAACAAATATAGGATGCATTCATGTGTGACCCAAGTTTAATGTGGCTATGTTGTGATAGAAATGGAGGCACTCATATAATGTAGTTAATTTATGTTGTATAATGTAGGTGTCAATCATCATTGGGTGCATTCATTTTGTCTCAAGTTTAATAGGTTAGGATGTAATTATAGCATGATCTAAGAGTGATTACCTTTTGCTGCAATAAAGAGCCTATAACTTTGGTTGATGTGCAGAGTGGATGTGTTATATCAATTATGTAGTACATTCAAGCACAACCCATGTTTAATGAGCTATTCTAGAGAGTGATCAAGATTTTCTAAACCTTGTGAATGTTACTTAAAAGTGTATAGCTTAAACTACAAACCAAGTTTGTTACATACTTGAATGCAATCTTGGGTTACCGCAAACTATAATAATGTGATCTACTAATAACCATTATGGAAAGTACTAAAACAAGACCCATGCTATATAGGATACATTTCCTTGATCAAGTTTACATACCTTAATGATCAAACACAAGCTTTCCACATAATCTAGGATACAATCCAAGATCATACCACAACTTTGTCAAGACAACTAATTTTCTGACCCAAGATTTAAGGTTGTTTTTTAATACCAACAGAAGCATTGGTAAGAGCATGATTAGAGTACAAACCCTACGCCTCCATAGAAACATAAACAATAACTCTATTGGATTAGTGAGGTTGCAATACCAGAAAGATTGAGACATTGTAGCCAATAAAAAAATCTTGAAATTTAAATATTGTAGACAATAAACAAGCACACTATGTAGCTTAGTGGCATTTTTAAATGCAATCTACAGTAATCTGAAGAATTATATTCACTTGAGATGTGACAGTCAAAAAGAGGTTGAGCAATGACAAGATAATAAAGGTCAAACCTTGCATAGTAAAGTGGAGATTTTAAGAGTGAGTTTCCTTACCCCCTTGCTGACCTTAAGGGTTTTACAAATACTTTTGGTAGTGTTAGACAAGGAAAATGCAATTAGAGAATGACTGTTCAAATAAAGTAATAGTGCTAATCATAGTTTAAATGTTTCTTCTTAGCCATTAATGTATAATGGAGGTAGTGGATTGCATTTTGAGCAGTGTTTTGAGACTCATCAAAGATGGGAGAATAGTGAATAATACCTTGTGAACTATGAAGTAGTGTCAATAAGGTTGAAGGATATTAAGATCTACAATACCATGAAATAATGAGCCCTTGTAGTAAGTAGGCAGTCTATAGGGCATAGTTTGATTTTATAGAAGGATGATCATGAAAGGAATCTTCAAGTGATAGTGAGTGAGTTGTTTGAGATTGTAGCTGAGGGTGCAATACCCAGTCTTAAAGGAAGTTAGCAAAGCAGTAAATGTGCAAGAAAATAAAATCGTACACAACAAATAATTCACAATGTTATCTTGCATAATGCCTTGAGTTTGAAGAAAAAAATCTCATTGTATCTCGATGAAAGTGGTGACCTTAATGGTCAATCACAGGAAACCATGTTTTTAAAACATGTTATTGTGCTTATGGAGGAAACATTTTAAGCAAGGCAGTGAGTGGTGGTTTGGAACAATGGTAGGTATTAAGGACTTGCTTTATATGCATACTATGCAGTCTCGCTTAAGACAACATTCTTATAAGAGATTGAAGGTGGATTATGTAACTCAAGGGTTACCATGAAAAGGATTAAAGAAAAGACTAAGATCTATTTAAAAGCCACAGTCATGAAGATATTAAAGTTGTCACATGCAAAACCCTAGTAGCTAGAGTAATGAATATAGTGCCAAAGAGGATAGTGTGCTGGGGCAGATTTAGGAGATCTCCACATTATCTAATTATAGGAAAATACATCATTTATTTGTTTTTTTCAATTAAAAGAAATCATTCTAAACCCTATATAGGATACATTGATACTTCAAAAGCCTTTGAAGGAATTTGAGATTATGAAAATATATGTCAAGTAAATACCTAGATTAGAAATAGTAGCGAGAACAATGCAAGATTTGTTGAGCAGAGCATGAATGAGATAAGCAACAATGAATCCTATGCCTCCTTTCATGCACATCTCCTCACCGTTCTCTATCATTCTTTACGGAAACACTTCTCCATTTTTGCGGTCTATGTTTGAAAATAATGTTTTGACAAAGGTTTTAGAGTATGTTTACTAAAATGAAAATTCCATTCTGGTGGGCTACGCCTGAAAATAAGATTTTGACAAAAGTTTTAGGGTATGTTTATTAAATTTTTAGAGTATTTTGGAAGGCTATATTCTTGATTCCTTAAATGATTTATTCAAATTTATTGTGACTAAATAAATGACTAACTATTAATTTAATCAATGACCAAACTAGTAATTTATTTACTCATTTAAAGTTGAGTTGCAAAAAATGAGTAGAATTCAGTCATTTTTAGTTGTTGTGACTAAATTTTTTAGTCACCTAGTCATTTACTTGCAAATTCTACTAGTGTGTGCTTCCTTGTGTGATTAGGGCTCTCTCAATGTTGAGGGCCCTAAGGATAAACTCGTCATAAGAAGTGACACATTGCATCTTTAACTAAAAGGATAAATATGTATTGACAGTAGCAATGATGATTCTAACTTGTTACTCCTTAGGAATGGGTCACTTGCTCTTACTAGCTTGCTACCTCCATAGTTGTAGGAAGTTTGCGATCAAGTTCAATATTTTGATTTTAAGAGTGTAATGGTTGGAAATCATAGTAAAATCAGAATTTATTAATTTTTAGAATTAGCATTTTAAAGTGTTTTTTGGGGTCATTAGCTTCAGACTATCTTCTCTTTTGCAGGGGTAGTTTCATGCAAAAAAAATTTAGTGCAAAATATCATAATTATTAGATTTTGTTACCAATCCATGAATAAAAGTTATTGGAGTTTGAGTTTGATATTTTTTGAAGATCTAAATAGTCAAGTTTTGTAAAGGAAAATCATGTCAGATAATATTAGTCCAGAACAAAATGAAGAGAAACTTGATAGATTGTGGGCTAGATTGAAAAGAAGGGGTGATAGGAAATGTTATTGTCCTTGCAATAATTACAAGGGCTTAAAGATGAGATGACTTTTAATCACAATAGCTGAAAAAAATTGTAGGCAACATGGTTATGTTGAAGGGGGGCATGATTATTGTCCATTGGTAAGTTGTTCATTATATGTGTTTATATTAATTGAATTTGTAAATATTTATATCATTTTAATATTATATATATATATAATCACTTGATCATGATCATGGCTTATTTGTGTCTATCATTATTATAAAGGTGGGGCACCCTAGGGCAGATAATATGGATTATCATGGCTTGAAGAGTGTGTTTTTTCAAGTGGATGAATATGGAGCTGTGAATATCAAAGATAAAGTTAATGATCCTATGGAAGAAGATACCAGAAAATTCAGTTGAAGATGATGGTACAAATACATTGATCCATGACACATTTAGTGGTAGAGCTGATCATGATGATAGACATGACTTTGATGATTTTCATGATTTACCTATACTTGAGAAGGCATACAAGCCCCTTTATGAAGGCTCCCAAACAACTCTTCTCTCTACTGTATTGTTGCTATTGAACTTGAAGGTTATGAATGGTTTATCAAACATAAAAATCTCACAGATGTTAAGGTATGTCATATATGTCATATTTTTTCATCTATTTTAATTGTTGTTAGTTCATCACTAGTAAATAAATGATGAAATATGTACCATTAATATTCTTTATATTAACAAATTTTTTTTTGTAGATTTATTGGTAAATTTTTGTTACCACTGTCAAATATTTTACCTCGCTCATACTAAGATTTATCTGGCATTATGAAAGATATCAAATTGGAGTATCAGGCAATAGATGCATGTACCAATGATCATACTATATATCATAAACAACAGGATTTTGCAATAGAAATCTCATAATGTCATATCAGTAGATATCGAGCAGATCAACTAACAAAAAAGGTGTCTCGCAAGGTTCTTCGTTATATTCCCATTATTGCAAGTATGCAACGATTATTTAGGTGCAAAAATTTAGTGCAATTTATGGATTACCATGCATGGAATAGAAGTGGAGATGAAATTCTTTGAATTCTTGTGTATGGTTCTACATTTAGGGACATGGAGGAAAAATGGCCACATTTTAAAGAAGAACCTCATAATCTCAGGCTTTCATTGGGAGCAGACGTGTTTTTGTTATCAACAATAACATTCCTCCATGGATGTCAATAAAGAGGGAGCACATAATTTTTTCAATGATTGTTTTAGGTATTTGTTTACATCAATTTTCTTTAACGTAGTATCATCTCATTTGTCTTATTTGTTGCATAATGACTTATATTTTTTTCATTCAATAGTCATGTACATTAATTTATATATATTGCAGTAAAATGGTTATAATAATTATGTAATGTTTATGTTCATTCAACTAGGTAAGTACCAAGTTAAAGATATGAATGTATATATTGAGCCTCTTATCGATGAGTTAGTAAAGCTATGGAATGGCGTCACTATGTATGACATCTCTAGACCAATAGGACCAAGACAATTTCAATTCCATGCAATGCTTGTATGAAAAATTCATGATGCCCCAGGGCTAACACATTTTTGTGGTATGTTATAACATTCAACTACACTTTCACAATATTTAATTTTATGAAGTAGATATCATGCATGTTTTTAAAATAATGTATTCATTATATATAATTATAAAAATTGACATATTTAATCCAATTATATATGATCTTGCAGGTCTTCAAACAAAGGGAAAATTTGCATGTCCAATTTGTGGTACAAAGATGAAATCTCGTTCTTCAACAAGTTTAGGAAAGTAGGTGTTTGATGAGTATAGGAACTTCCTCTATAGAAATCATAAGTATGAAACTACTGAAAAAAATCTTTTCAATGGGAAAGAAGAGACTACATCAAAACCATGAAGAATGACACCTCACCTATGGAAGTTAGAATATAATAGAATTAATCATCAAGGTTATACATCAGATCAAATTGTTTATCTATCATATATGATATGTTTTGAATTTATATTTTTATATTGTCTTGTGTTTACTCATGCTGTAATTGACAATGATTTTCATTGTTAATTTGTTTAATTTATATGCTTCATGAAGGTCGTCAAGGCATTAATGGTCAGCTTCCACAAGGATTGAAATGTTATCTCAGATAATTTAGTAGGTTTCCCTACTATGAGAAGCTACAAATTGCGCATTTGTTTGATACAATGCATATCGGAAAGAATATAATATAAACGTTATGGAAAATATTGGATGGAAGCCATGACAAAGAAAAAATTGTCAAAAATTGTAGTGACATTCAGGAAGCCAATCATGCAATAAAAAAATTCATCCAATTATATAGTGATGGAGACCAAATTAATATAAGTTCTCTTCCTTGGTTATTAACAGAGTAGCAAAGAAATGTTATAAAAGAAGTCATACGAAAAAATTGATTTCCCACAGGATTTGTTGTGAACATAAACAATATAATAACAAAGAAAGGTGAATTTGGGTCAGGGATAAAAACACATGATTGGCATACCTTCATTAAGGTAATTATTCTGGTATATTGTATACACTTGTATAATGCATTTACTTTTTAGTGTATTATGTTTACTACTTTTTGGAAAAATAATGAAAAGATCATTTTATAATTGTTATAGTACGTTCTACCTTTATCTCTCCTAGACAAATTTGACAACAATGTCAAGGAAGTTATATATGATCTTAGAAAATACATAAGGTAAGTAGCAATATTTGTTCAATTCGTACATCTTATAATTTCCATTTGTTTTACTTGTTATTTAATATACTATATATTTTTGTTAAATCTCATTAATATATTTGCGTCTTGAATCACTTGTAGATGGTTGTCATATAAAGAAATCCATAAAGAAGATATAAATTATTGGAAGAGAAAAATTCCTCATCTAATGTGTAAAATGAAAAAGTGTCTACCTTAGACATTTTTCAATGCACAAGAACACCACCTCATGCACCAAGTTGAGGAGATTGAATTGTGTGGACAGGTCTATACATACAAGGTCAATGTGGATGGTTGAGAGGCACTTGCAATTTTTGAAGGCTTTGGTTAGACAAAGAGCACATTCTGAGTGTTCTATGGTGGAGGGATATATGGTATACTAGACCATGGTGTACATTATTGAATATCTTCCTAATTTTGTAGCAAAGATCCATGTAGATCGCATTTAGGATCCCAACTCCATTAACAAATTCAAAAGGGAGTACCTAATTGGGAAAGGTAGATTGACCAAAGTGAGAGGTAATTATAAGATGGTCATGGAGATTAATTGGAATACATTTTACATATGGTTTTTATGTATATTGTACTTATTTAATTTTTAATCTTCAATATATATCAATTATAAATTAAGGTCATATACTGTGGTATTTAACTAATTATACATCGTTTGTGAATTTCAAATTTTTTTGATATAGTTGGTTGAGAGTGGGATACACTAAATTTGTACGTCGCAACAATATTGATTGGATGACAATATGGATTCAACGATGTCAAAAATCTAGTTGCACATTAACATGGGTAGGTGTGGCTTCATTGGTTAAAGAAGCTCATCGTAATGAAGATTCCAATGTTACACAAAGGGAAATTGATTTAGCATATGGTTTAAGATATAAACAGGTACGTATAAATATATTAATCACCCATATTCTTTAATTATTTTCAATTATAGTGATGTATATATATGTTGAGATTGTTTTATTTCCATACATTTGGCCAAGAATAAATATGTTTATCAACTGACGATATTGCAATAATTTTTACATTTTTGACATATTGTAGGTGAAACACCACAAGGCTATGTGGTGCAATGATCATATATTTTGTATCAAAATGTTGGATGACATGAAGAAAACTTGTGATTCTTGTATAACTGCAGTCTTTCAGGTGACTGATGTTTCATCTAGAAGTGACATACATCCAGAAGTCTCAGAAAATTAATACTATGGGATTTTGGATGATATACTTGAGTGTGACTTTAAGTCCTTCAGATTAATTCTATTTGTCATCCTATGGTATAGGCTATGATTGAATGACAATGATCTTGAGAGAACTATTATTGAACATGATAATGGATTTACCATGGTTAATACAAGGTTGATCGAGCGAGCTGGAAATGAGCCCTATGTTCTTCCAAGCCAATGTGAGTAGGTATTTTACTCAGAGGTTCTAGGTAAATTGAGTTGGTCATTTGTTGTTAGACATGTTCCAAGAGGAAGGTCGGTAAAGTATAATGTGGTGGAAGAAGAAAATACTGAAGAACTAGAAGATGATGTAGATGATGATTAGGATCAACAGTTAGTTGATAATGTCCCTGATGAAGATGTCGAAGAGGAGGAACTAGATCATGATGATATAGGAGTTAATGTTCATGAAGATGATCTCCATGTGGATGATGCCATTATCGAAATTGATATCGATGATGATGATGATGATATGACCAATCCTTACAATGTCGAATCTGGATTGGATGATACAAACAAAGAGTTAGATGAAGAAGAAGATCAATAACATTGAAATGTATGAGTTATGTGATTATATTATATATTTGATATTAATTTCTTGATAGAATTATATTTGACTTATGTGGTTACATAATTAATTCATGATTTTTTTAATTTTATGCCATGACATAATTAATTTAATGATGTACTTTTTAATATTTCAAAGGTCAAAAAATTAAAAAAATCAATAGTGATGTTAACAACCTTGAAGTCGGTGTGTTTTATGTTTCATGTGATCATAAAAGATTAAAAATTTAGTTGTAGAGGTGGTTGTTTAGTGGTTGACATGTAAAGGCCTTTAAAAGGCATAAAGTGATTATTGTAATGGGTAAGAGGCTCCACAGATACTGTTGTAATTGTAGGATGCATGAATAGGGCGTAGGATGAGAAATAAATAAGGTATAGATGTTGTTCTCAAGAGTTTTGTGAAGAAAAACATGTGAAATGAGAGGTACTTTCTAGCCCAATGCTTGTTTGGTCCTTCATTTTCTATAAGAATGATTTCAAGGCTAGAAGTATGGGTTAGAAAGTTAGATATTTTTTGGTCGAGTCTAGGTAGAGTTGCAAAGAAAATTGTAAAGTTCGATGGTTTTAAGGAAAATGAAATTTAGGTTTTGATTCATTTTGTAGTAGGTTTCAAATTCATGGGGATTTTATGTTTTATGACAGAACTTGCATTTGAATTGAAATGATTAATCCAAACTCATGTCTCTCAATTGTACATGCATATCTAAATTTTGAATAAGATAATCAATGGTCATCTCGTTCATCTCACTCTTATGGTGTGGATGGTTTTTGTTTTGGATTTAATTCAAGGAATTAATTAAAATGCTGGAATGGGATTGTAGGTGGATATGTTCTGTATACGAATTTGATAAGTAGTATTGGGTTAGAATACATGTTGATGAAATTGTAAAGCAATGTTCTCAAGGATTTTATATGTTATGTCTTAAATATGTCATAAACCCTTAGATGTTTATGAATTTGACTCCCTCAATAGATATATGGAACTAATGTAAGTTGTACTAATTTGTATGGTTCAGTATTTTGTTTGTCTTTACCTAGCACTTGCTAAAAATTGCAAATTAATGACTATTTTACACCATGGAATGTGTTGTAGCTATCTCATGCTCCAAATAGTTGATATTACTAATGAACATCCAATTCTATTTAGTATTATGCTATTATGTTGAGCTATTAAATGATATTATCTATTGTTGTTAATGTTGTTTACCATAATGGTGCAAAGGTTGTAAACACATTAAGGGATCACCCTCCTGAGTCTTGTAGTGCCCAAAGTGTAGGTCTTTAAAATCCTCATCAGTTGGTCCAGGTCCTTTGAGCTTCCCTTTATTAGAATTGGAAATT
>VDFB02097854.1:0-19097 GCA_007258455.2 Sequoia sempervirens
AAAGAAAATAAAATTACATTAAATATTTGTAAATTATCTTCAGGTCGACCTGGATTCTTCTAGAAATTCTCCTTTTGATGGCACAAAATTTGAGGTTGTCCTTGTTGGCTAGAAGTCACATGACTAGCACAAATCCCTAAGCAGCTAGAGGCTAGCAATCTTCCCTTTCCTTATTGGCCAATTCTTTGACTTTCTCCAATATTCCCTTCACATCATCTGGATTTGGAATTGGAATAAATTTAATTTTTTTGTTGTGAGTATTGTATTCTTCCAAATATTGGGGCATCATTTTATTCCACTCAACTTGTAACTCATGATATTTATCTAGTTTTGAGATATATATAGCCGCATCCTCCATATTTTCTTTGGTGATTGGAGCACCATCATAAGGGGCATAGATTCCATTCCACCATAACTGCAATCTATTAATATTCATATTATTTTGTCCAAATTTCATTCTCCCAGTCATTATCTCTAGAAAAATAATAGGATTATTATATATCTCCTTCATTTTTCCTTGTAACTTCATTATCTTCTTCAGAGCCTTAGTAAGGAGTTCTTTTCTATAATTCCAGACTTCTATCCATTCCTTTACCTTGTCAATATCATCTAAAGTTAATTCTTCTCGAGGTGCCTACAGGATCTTCTTTAACTCTTCAACAGTAGATTCATCAATCTTATTACAGTCTGCAGCAAATTGGGAGGTGTCTTCAAGGAACTCAGATGCCTTAGTATGGATGGCAAGAATTTGTTCAATTAATTCATTCCCTCTCTTACTAACTTCTTGAAGCTAGTCATGTGTACTATGCATTGAGGATTTTAACTTCTCTATTTTTGAAACAACCTCTTTAGGAAACAACCCCTCTGGAATTGATGAACACCATCAGTACAAGCTTGTTAAGGTTTCATTTGGTGTTGAACATATTTATAAACATCATTCAACTATTTCTATAACTTTTCCTTTGCCTCTATTTCCTTATCAAGTCTTCTGAGAATAGCCTATGAAGATTCCTGAAACTCTTATTTTTCTTGTTCTTTGGTAGTTGGACCCAAATTAATAGTTTGTACATTGTAATCAGTGGGTCTTACCTCATCCTTGAATTTATCAGTTGTAGGAACAGCCACATGAATGACTCTATTATTGAACTCATCCCTTGAAATCTTTGAAACTATCTGTCCTTTTTTCCTCTACTTGGGTTGCCCCCATTGCTCGAGCAATTTATCCTAGCTAGGAGTTTCTTCTTAGACAATTATTGACTTCTTACTAAGCCTTTTCTCCAACCAATCAGGGGTAGTAGATTGTTCTGTTGATATCTCTTTATTTGGACAATCAACGACATTTTCTTCAACATTCTTTTTTGTTTTCGGTTGATCTTCTTGTTCATCTTTGTCTAGGTGAGGATTTTTAGCAACTTCTTCCCTATTCTACCCTACCTCACGATGATCCTCCAGTTCATCAATTACTACTTTCTCTGGAAACCTAGATGGTTTTTCTTGTACTACATTAGATTCCATGTTCTTTCTTTTTCTTTGGAGGTAGATTGTTTCATCTCTTGCACAAATTTCCTCCACTCTCCACTTTTAGGAGTATAAATTACGTCATCATCCCCTTCTGGATGTTCAGGGTCATTTGATATATTTCCTTCCTCTGAGACTTGCACATTATGAGGAGAAAGAGGAGGGGAAATATTTCCTGTAGCTGCTCTCTTCTCAACATCGTCAGTAGGTGCCTCTTCATTCTGCACCTTTTCTTCTACATTTCTCATCTCTTTCATAGGAGATGCCTTGTGCTTGGGATAATTTCTTCTAACATAAACATGGGGATTTTCTCCAAAACTTTCCACATCAACAAATTTTGTTGAGGAAGGAGCATCAGTTGTAGCACTACCTTGGGAGATGGCTTCTCCCCCTGTCTAACCTATGTCTGGATTCTAGTTTTTCTATTTATTGACATAGGTCTATCTTCCTCTTGAACATCCTCCTCATGAGGCTCAATAGTATCATCACGTTTACCATCTTCAACCTCTTCTTCAGATTGAGACTCCAAGTCTCCCATCAAATCATAGGTGAATTTTATACCATCAGCCTCCAACTCCAATACCTTGTGCTTTACCCACAACCTAGAGTAATTCTTCACTAGCTCAATGACTTGGTCCAAGTTTGATATCTCTTCCTCTAACCAGTTGATTGAAGGCAATGGCTTGTTCCTATAGGGATCAGAGTCATGGTGTTGAACTAGGTTTACCTCATCATCCTACACTTGATCATGCACCTCTGCCACTCTATATACCCTTATCAATTTAATTGGAAATCTAGAAAACCTCCTTCTGATGGCATCAAATTCATCTTTGCAATTGGCCCAATAATCCTCAATGTGATCCTTATGCCTAAACATTTTGTTGGCTTATTTTTGGGCTTTTCCATAAGGATCAAATTTATTTATTTTAGTATGAGAATATAGTTCAAACTATACCATATTTTTTTTAGAATGTTGAGCACTCTGAATAGAAGGACATGCCTCTAGAGTTCCCATTATCAAAGGGAGTTCTACTCCTAGCCCTTTCTTTTTCAACTCTTGTTTTAGGATATCCTCAAAGCCTACTATTGTCTTGTTATTTCCAGCATTAGAAGTTTGTTGGTTGGATACCTTGGTAATTTGAGTGGAACAACTAGAGATCCTTGTACTTGGATGTATGCAAACCTTTGAAATGATATAAACCATTGACCATATTGCTTGATTAAGTCCATGGCATCAATAGAGACTCTAACATGGAGAGCATCTTGTAACAACTTGGGAATGTACATGAAAAATGCATCATTTTCCCTCCTATAATTGGATGTTTTATGTTGCAGTTGTGGGTATATGTCCTATATCCTATCCTTCCCTATAGTCCCTTTGCAACTAAGACCTTTGTACTTAGTCTTATGTTCCAACATGTAGACAAGATATGAAGTCATGGTGAATCTATTTGTGTCTTATACACTTCTCAATTGGGTGTCCAAATTGTTGCTTATTTTTCTAGCCCAATGATAATGCTTATTAGCCACAATTTGTGTGATGGGGTAGAACATCCAGTTTTGAAAGATGTGAGCCTCTTCTACTCCCATGACCCTTCCCAAAAGAGTTATGATATCATGGAATTCCATTTTAAAATCACTCATGTGCAGTTGTTTGGGAAGCTTGGAATAGTGTGGTTTAGGCTTCAATATCCAAGAGTTGTTCATGATTTCCAAAGCCCTATTGGGGTCTTCATCATAAAACTTTATTGCTTCCCCAATGTTAATTTACTCAATGAGCTTGTGATGTGAGGAAATATTGAACACTTATATAATGGACTCTTCAGTAAGATTTTCCATGACTCTTCCATGTGGCCCAATTATAATTCTTCTTCTAGCATCATAGTGTTTTGCACATTCTAGGACCAACTCTAGACAAAGTTTTGTTGGAGGGAACCCTGCTGCTTGAGCCAACCTCGTGTGAGTAATGATCTATTCCAATTGGGTGGGTGAATTTCCATACATCCTTTGTTGAAAGTCATCATAATCTATATGTCCCATATTTGTGTCCACAATCTTTGGCCAAGCAGATGCAATCTTGGACTCTGGCCATATGCCCTTGAAGTCATACTTCATCCTTTCTGCTTTCCATTTGACCTCCTCTTGCACTAAATCAGATTTTGACTTAGATGCCTTGTCAGGACTCAATTATGCCTGCATCTATTAGAAAGGACTGAAATCACCAAAATAGAAAATAACAATATAACACATTATATTAATCCCATGAAACTTCAATGTGTGTACCGATAATGCCATTAAATCAAAATGATAATAATACAAACTCCAATGGCAATACAAGGAAAGCAATTCATTTTGAAAGATCTATTATCACATTATGTATGCACATAAAACTCACTCAACTCAAACAATATTTCATAAAATGATCTTATAACCCTATGTGCAAACACATTAGTCATCAACATTGAGATTTTGAAGTACAATGAAAGAGGTTGGGTAATCCGAACTAGCTCGGACTCCTCGGCCGAACTAGAGCTTAGGTAATTCGAGTAGGCTCGAATTCACCAGACTCAACATATTTCCTACATTTGTCTTGCAATGGCTTAGAATATTCAATAAATTTGGGAACATTAAATTGTTAATCATCTTTAAATCACTTCATCCAACATTTCAATCGAAATCCAATTCGTCACACATCAGAAACTTTGAATTCCAAGATGTTTGGGTATCTTAGGGTGACTCAGATTGGGAAAATTGAAGGGAGCCCAGAATCACAGAGTCAAGTTCGAAGTTTAAGTATCAAAGCCTTTGGGTTTTATAGATGAGTGAGGATTCGGGAAATCTGAGGAGGCTTGGCATTTCTATGTGGATTAAGCCTCAGTGAGCTACCTCAAAATCTTTGAGCGTCCACTTTTCATTCCAGCCCAAATATCTCTAAGTGTTTGATTTGTTTCATGATCACCACAAAGGTTAGATTCGTGTTTATTTCTTCAAAGCTTCAAATCATTAATTTCACATTACAATCCATTAATCCCTTTTTGTTTGATTTCTCACCTTGTTCATCATGTTTTGATTCCCACTTAATTTATAAAAACTAGGGTTCTATAATGCTAGGGCTTTGAACCAATCCCTCAATAGGGAAAAGCTCCTAAATCCCATCATCAGACACTAAGATGGGCTGTAAGGGTTTACATCTCAAAGAATTTCAGCAAATCAATCTATTCAAGTCTGTTCAAACCCGAGCCCTCATTTAACTTTTCAGAATAAACCTTAAAGAACTAAAACCCTAGATGGTCGATTAAGAAACAAGAAAAAACAAAAGCCCCACAACTCAATGGCTATCATATTTGATAAATAATCAACAACAAAGCACAAAAAAAAGATCAAAACCAAACGAGGAATATCAAAATCCTACCTTGGAATAACGCACGAGGAAAGAAGATGTAATAGAAGCCGCCCAAGAATCATGTATCTCCTAGAAAAGCTCGATCAGAATGCACGATGGGAATGGCTCTCTCCTCAAAATCAAGCATGCACAAGGTGAAGTGACTTAAATGACACCCCAAACATCTCTTAAATCTCTTTTAAGCCATTTAGATTCACTAAAGTAAGGTAATAAATGCTCAAAGATACATTTCAAAACCTAGGAATACGAAGGGAGCTCAGACCCGAGAAATATGAGGCAACTCAGATTTTTTGGGTAGACTAAGGCTCGAGTAATTTGAGCTACCTCAGATTTATCGAACTGTCCTCATACTTAGACAATTTTTCCCTCAAATAAAAATTTCAAGCCAAAGGTCAATTCTCCAAGAGCTAGACTAACATCATAGTGTTGCAATAAGGCATCTCAAATGCAAATTGATCATTAAATACCATGGGTGAAACAATACCAAGACTGAGAGACCTATCCCTTAAGGGGAAAATGTCAAGACCCCTAAGGTGAACAAGAAAACCAAACAAGAAAAAGAGGGTCCCCACCTCTAGTGGGGAATGTGTGCGAATACTGCACAACACCTAGGTAACTCTACCTATCTCTCTCTATATCTCTCTCCCCTCCCTATCTATCCCTCCCACCCTACCTAGATAAGTCCCCCTCACTCCACCCCCTCTATCTCTCACTCTCTCAAATCACTCCCTCCCACACTCTCTCCCTCTCTCAGGTCTCTCACTCACAGTCCCTCTCTCTCGCACTCCCTCTCTGCACTCCTCACTACCTATCTCTCTCAAGTCTCTCCCTTTGGAACTCTACCTACATAAGTCTCTCTTTCTCTCCCTCTCTCTCTCTCTGCCCCCTCTCTCTCTCTCCCTCTCTCTCAATTTTCTCTCTCCCACCCCCTATCTCTCTCCATCTATCCCTCCCACCCAACCTAGCTAAGTCCCTCTCACTCCAACCCCTCATCTCCCACTCCATCTCTCTTAAACTCTCACTACCAACCCCTGTCCCTCTCTCCAGACTCTCTCTCACTATCTCTTTCTCTCTTAAAATTCTCCCTCCCTCTAAGGAAATACATACTTACATACATACAAGCATAATAATATGTACATACAATCCTACATACATACAAGCATACATGTACATGTGTAGATACAATCTTACATACATATAGGCATACATACAATATACATGCATTGATACATACATACATGCATGCATACATACATACATACATACAAGCATGCATACATACATACGTGACATACAAGCATACATGTACATACAAACATACAAATATATAAATATATAAACATACATTCAATAGAGTAGAATTTAACATAAAGAAAAATATAATGTGAGCATATTATATTGTGCTCGCGTTATGTCTTGCTAGACATGTCCCTCACAAATGCAAAAAACTTGTCAAAACTAAGATATAATGCGAGTGCATTATAATGAGTGCGTGTTATATATTACTTTGGGAATCCCCAAGCCTTGGGCTTGGAGGGCATTCCCAATGACCAGAGACATATTTTTGCAAATTCTATAATATTTCACATAATCGGGTTCATGCTCATCGTCAAGATTGCACATGGTTCAATGTCGAACAAATCGAACACCTAGGTAATGTTAGGTTCTCTCTTAGCTATCCAACGATGTAATTTTTTTCACTTTATGACAATGTTAAGCCTTTTGTCTATAATTTCTTTTGTCTGTGTGTCTCTTTTGTGGAAAAAAGAAATGTTTGGTGTTTTTTTGTTATAAATTAATCGTTCATCAAAATTTCAAATAAATTACATTTTTAGAAACTATACTCCATTCTACAATTTTTTTTAAAAATCAATTAGTTTCAAAAATTTGTAGGGGTAGCATGGCCAAAATTCTATTTTTCAGGAAGTTTCCACTTAGAAAATTAATAAAAAGTCAAATATTCATTAAAAAATTATCAGAAAATTTGTGCATCAACTACATACTGTTAGCTAATTTCTCACAAGAGTGATTTTAAAAATACTAAAAAAAAGTTCACCGTGCTAGGGACGTACAAGAGTTGCTATGTTATGTTTTTCTGACAAAAACAACACCAATTTATGTACGTCCCTCTTTTGAACCCCTTAATCTCAACCATTTTCAAAATAAATTATTAGTTTAGATAGTAGACTTGGAGCACTTTGATCCTTGTTTTTGTTCCATCTCAAAAAAATTAGTGTAACTATCCTCAATTTCACGTCCAAGGTTAGTATTTCTTGATTTCAGAAAAAAAGTGGCCACTTAAGCCCCCTTTTTGGGACCCATATTTTTGCAGTTAACTGAAAGGTGAAATGAAATTTAATTAAATAACTTAGGGTATTAAATTAAATAGTTTGATTTATTTAATTTAATGAGATGAACTGTTAGCGTGAAAGGGGGGAATTAACCTGATTTGATGTGTTAGGTTAATAGATGAAAATGATGCAATTAATTAAAATAACTAGGCTAATTTAATTAATTAAGTGAAAAGAGGATGGGTTTCAAGAGGAAATGATATTAGTATACCTGATTCAAGTGTATGATATCATTTAGGACATTTTTTAGTGTCTACATTTTTCCCCTCTTTGAAGCAAGGTACCTGCTACTTCAGTTCAAAGACTGACGCTTTTCGAATTAAAACTACTGCTTAAATAAAAATATAAATTATTTTATTTTTAGTTGCGTCGGTGGAAGGATAAAGTTGATTCCCTGCCCCCTTGAGAAATCAGGCAAAATATTTTGAATTTTGGGTTGATTTCTCAATAAAGGTAAAAGATTGCCCCAGGGGTCCAGAAAGGCTTTGGGATGTAAGAACCACGTCAAAAATGCAAAAAAAGGTTTAGTTTGGAAAAATTGGTGAAAATGATGAAAAACCCTAATTTTGATGCATAAATAAGCCAAGAAGGGTCACTTTCAATTCATTTTTGCATTCACACCTTAAGTAATTCTTGCAAATTGAGCTCTAACCCCCTAATGAAATGGCACAACGAGAGCTCCCACAACACATTTCTGACCAGGTTCGAGAGTACTAGCGGCTTCCAAGCTCAGGACCACCGGTATGTAACTCAAAATGATTTGAAATTTGACTTTTTGATACATTTATTGCTTTTTGAATTTTAAACTTTGGTGGCATCGCTATACAACAACACTAATTTTAGAATCGATGATATGTGTATTGTGATGTAGTTCACAATTTAGAATTTGGGTTTCCAATTTTAAATTGCAATGCATATGTTTATAGTAATGCACTTCTCGATTTGAAAATTAGGGTTAGGGTTTTCAAAGTTTAAATTGTGAAGCATGCGTTTCTAGTGACGCAATTTGCAATTTGCAATTTGAAATGCCTTGGGTGTCGTAGTTTAGAATTTGGATTATAGCGATGCTATCATAAATAGCAACACTATTGTCATTTAGGAGCCAAAAACTCCAAACTGAGTCAAATTTTTTTTGAGTTTTGACATCATGCGCTTCATGAGTGTAGGAGGTCATCCCACATTTGATGTCCCATGAGCACTGGCCCACAATTTTGGAGAGACTTGGTGATTTATCTAAGTTGCAATAGGAGCACTTGGGGGAGATCAGCCTATGGTACATCGCTTATATGCCCATCATCCGAACACATCTGGCCATGATGACCATGTTGTACGAGCGATGCCACAGTGAGACTTCGTCATTCCACCTTCCCACAGGTGAGGCGACAATGACATTAGAGGATATATAGTAGATACTATGTTTGGTGATATATAGAAAGTGTGTGATCTATGACTTTGATGTCACTTACGATTTCTACCACGAGGTGATGGAGTTGGAGGACATCATTCTAGTCACTTCACAGATTGACCGCGAGATGTACAGAGGTCGAGTGCCCACATTCAGATTGATCATTATAGCTATTATATCTGGCTTGGTTTCTCTAGACCAATAGAGCTACAAATTCAACCTAGGATGGGGCCTTGTTTGGCACAGGATGTTGGGTGATCCCATAATAGTGGTTTATAATTTTTGGCCAAACTGAACACTGAAATAAAAAAAATTAACTAAATTTTCACTTTCAGGCACCTATAGCGGCTAAACCGTGAGGAATTTGAATATGATGCAAACTAGAGTTTCATGACATTTTGTCTGTAGATTCTAAATATATTTTTTTCAAAACTTTTGGAATTAGATTGCACTTCTTTTTCCATCTCCCTCAAAAAAACTATTTTTTTTTTCAGAAAATAACATTTTAAAAGTGGCTCAGTATAACACAACTTTTTTTCCATGAAAGATAAAATTCTAATTCTTTCGAATTTAGATTTGTAACTCCAATATCTAGTGCTTCCACTTGGTTAGATAGTTTTTTATTTAATATTTTTTCTTTAATCAATTTTCAAAGTCAAACCAATTACAATTCAGACATAGCACGACCGTATAACGCATAACTTTTTTTTGATGAATCAAAATTTAATTTTTATTTTTTTGTTCGATCAAGGACTTAAATATCTGGTGCACTCGTATTTTTAAATTTTGTTTTTTGATAATCTATTATTTTTCCACATGTGCAAAACAGAGATCTTGATTTTTGGTGAAAACCCTACATTCACAAGAAATAAAAAATAAATATAATAATCAAATTAAATTTTATTAAAATTATACTTTTTTGGAAGCTTATAATAGGGACTACAAACTTGCAAAAAACTAAATTTTAAATGAATTCATTTGATCCCCCAAAAGGTAAATCAAAATTGTGTTTTTATTAGCATTTTGATAGGTGTAAAGGAGACTCTGTTATAGGTATGGTTTAAAACTACTGGGGTTCTATCCAAGGGGGCTTGGTCTAAGGTGGTTTGATCAAAACCTCTTCAATTGGAATACTTTAAATGGAACATTTCAAGGCTTAAATCATTATATTTTCTAAAAATATGTGATTTCAGCAAAAATCAGGATCTCCCAAAAATTGTAAACCACTATTGTGGCAGCACCCTGCTCTACAGGAGGACATTGTTTGCATGGGGACCAGTGATGTTGGCCTCATTGTATCATGATATGCATGACTTTGTCTACTACGATGATAAAGCGATCAACATAGGGGTTACCTTGCTACACATTTGGGCTTGGGAGCACATCATTGTGCTTCGATCGATCATGTAGATGGTTGATGTAGAGCTAGATGATCTTGTTGTTTGGTGATATAGAGGCGCCATTAATTTATAGCACACTGGGAAGCTTGGTATTTCATACTGGCACTGGGTGCTTGATGATATGACAATATTTAGATGGCGACCCTAGCTTTGGATGCCAGCATGGTTCAATGATGTCCAGTAGCTCTTCTTTTCCAAACAGACCCAATATATGTAAGGTCGGGAGCACACCATTATAGAGCGGTATCTGCTATATAGGGTGGCTTGATAGTTCAAAGAGAGACAAGATAGACCAATTGATTAGTACAGAGTCATCTTTTCCAGATCAACATGAGGTACCCACGTGGGCACCGATGATCCCAACCCCTAAGGTGGTCGAGGGATTTTGGTAGTTAGTTTCTTAGCCATGGGCTTATGACCAGGGACAAGTGGACACTCAGATGACACTCACATATGATGCATGGTTTACACCCCCTCACTAGTTGATAGATCCAGTGGGTGCTCCTCCACGAGGGAAACCAAGAGGGAGAGGTGAGGTTAGGGGCAGCGACAAAGGTAGGGGATAGGATGGGGATGGGAATATCCTCTAAGTACCACCAATGGGACAACAACCTCCAGATTAGCCTCTTGTTCAGCCACAATCAGTGCAACAATAGCCAGTTCAACCACAACCACCGGGGCCAGATCCTCGAGATTTATAGATTCAGCAGTTGCAAGAGTAGGTTCTGGTTATTACAGGTGAGCGGGATCAGGCCTGACAACAGATTCTAGTTGTTACCACTAAGAGGGATTAGGCACAACAGTAGGTATAGGATGTCACGACAGAGTGGGACCATGAGTGGAAGCTCAAACAAATTGCTGAGATGCAGCAAGCATAGGAGGTTGGGCAGCGCTAGTAGCTTGAGATGATGATAGTTGCATCCCAAGGGTGGATAGTCTCTGTGAGATTATATAGAGAGGCTATGACTGAGGTAGCCTACTACATGATGCACTATAATAGAGATGTCCCTGTGGTGCTTAGACAACTAGATTACTCCTAGAGGATAGGGGCACATGCTAGAGTAGAGGATCAGCCAGAGAGATAGGCTGGAGAAGGGAGCATTCATCAAGGCTAGCTCAGTTGTACAGCGACACTTTTTGATTTATTTCCCAATTCTTTTATACATATATACATTCATGGGCTCATTTTTCACAGTCTCGTGGATATTGTATTTATGATCGATATACATACACTAATTCAAATATTGTACCATGACAGTCATTTTTGGATAGATAGATGATATGGATATAGATTCTATGTGATGCAATGTGTTCACTTTATTTCATGCTTATGATTGTATGGATGCATTTGATATGATGATGCTTATATATTGTCATGTTTGCATGCAATTTTTATTTATATTATGTGATATTCGATGATATTCGATGATATGCAATGATATGAGATGTAATGGATGCAATTTTATGTTCTTTCTCTTTTTCATGAGATGCCATGTGATGTATAATATGATATGATTATGTTATGCTTATAAAAATGATATGGATTCATTTGTTTTTGTGTATTTCCTTATACAGTTTTATGATGTGATGTATGCATGTGGATGTATGTATTGGTAATGCAGATGTTTTTTCTTATGATATGGTAATGTGATGTATGTTTATGATATATGATGCAACGATTTAAGATGCTTAGAATAACAAATCTATATTATTCATCACAACTTAAATGATAATGATGATGCAGGATGGATGCATTTGGTGATGTTTTTGTTGATTGTCATGATATGAGGTTTGCGTGGAGAGAAGATAGAAGAAGCGAGAATGATCTAACCATTGATTGTGATGATTACTTTCAAAAGATCCAACAAGTCTATGATCCACCAAGACTTTATTAGAGATGGTGATGAGAAATGAATGATGATGATGAATGCAAGATGATGATTTTCTCATATCTGGTGATTTGGATTTTTCGTTGTTCCTTATTGTTTGATATAACACATAGATACAATGCATAAAGGTATTAATAACCAGGACGACGTTGTATCTAGTGTAATGGAATTTGACTTTGCAAACAGATAGGATAGTTATTGTTCACACCTTGACATACAAAAACCTCATTGGAATGTAAGTTCGAAGCTTAGAATACATTAGACCAAAGTGCATGCAATAGTCAACAACATAATCCAATCAACTTCCCTACACACAACTAAGCAAGTATGCGCCAAGATTATTTTACAAGAGTATCCACAAGCACAAAAAAAAAAAAGATAATGATCGATGCCCCATTCCTTTCTCTCTAAATCATTTTGATAGAAATAATTGAGAGGTCCTCGGAATGGGTTATTAAGATAAATCATAAGAAAAGATAAAAGAAAAATAGTCAGTGTTATCTATATCTCTTGCCAGTTTAATTTAGCTAAGGTGATGTTTGATACTGATGTCCATTATAGGAAGGGTACATCCTAGGACATGTTGATTAGATGGTTGTTTAATGTTAGATGATGATGAGCTTTATGATAAGCCGTTGATATAAACTTCACTGACATATTTACCAATGATCTAGATGTTAGACTTTGACACTTAAGTTCTCACTTTACGACTTGTGATACCTTCTTTCTACTTGTTTCACCAAAGGTTGAAGGTGATGATCGATTTATTATGGGTGAAGATTATTGTGGGTGAAAGCGAGATGGGATGGATGGTTCTGGATTTTATGGACTATTTCAATGTTTTGGTGTTTTGAAAATATTTTGAAGCTGTTTTTGGTCTTTCTGAAAGTTTATGGGAATGTTTTTTGTTTTCGATTATTTGAATGTTTAGGGGTTTTCCAAATTTTGATTAAGAACCTAACCTAAAAGACCTATCCTAGGGGCCTCAGGGGATGATCAAAGATAAGTCTTTCCTACGCTATATATGCAAAGACCACGTAGTTTGACTGACTTGACTTATTGAAGATGAGATATGAACAGTTTATGGAATTTCAGTTTATTATGATTGACTCCTAAAGACTAACCTAGGGTGTCTCGGGGGCACATCAATGATGGAATTGCCTACATTCAAGCTCAGAGACTCATAGTTTGACAATAGGGTACTATTTTTGGATTTTCAATGTTCAACCTTTTTAGGGTTTTTGATGTGATTTGGATGTTTTGGATTTTGAATTTACACTTTTATGAATGTTTTTGGATTCTAGTTGTACAGGATTTTGCAAATGTATTTGGATTTTTTGATGAATGTTTTACAAATGTTTTTGGTGTTTTCGATGACCGTTTTACAATTTTTTTTGGTATTTTTTGATAACCTTAAGATATACAAGAACTCAATATGATCCATAACGAATTTCCCTAGTGTGATATGTTAGACTACCTCAATATAGGTAGGACAAGCTGACCTTTGGAATATGCCAAGTAGTACTTAAAGGGGATACAACTTCACAACAACAAGCTATGATAAGGATGTGGATAGGTGATGGATGAATAAATAGGATGAATGAGGTGATGAATGACGGGAGTGATACATAGAATTATATGATAAAGAGCCAAAGAATAGATGGAGGTGCTTTATCTACGCAAGGCCCCTGTTTGTTAGGTTTTCACCAAGGTACTTGCCCAAAGCGCCATCGAAGTGGTTTTCACTAGAGGATGATTGTTTTTCTTTACTTTTTTAATCCTTTTTCTCATTTTTTTGGATTTTGATCATCTTTTTATTTTTTTGTATTTTTCATATCTTATACCCTTCAAGACTAGGCATAAAACTTTTTAAGATGCAAGCTTTTGGTTGGTTCTTGCAAGGGTTCTCCTTCAGGCGTTGAAAATTGGTATGCTCTTGATCCATAGCTTGCTATGATGACAAAGGGACCCAACCAGTTAGGCTCAAAATTTCCTTTGATGTCCTGATCTGGAATTTGTTTTTGATTCTTCTTTAGGACAAGGTCCCCTACCTGGAAAGACCGACATTTGATCTTCTTGTTATAACTTTGTTTCAGTCAGTTTTGATATGCTTGCAAGTGATTGAGGGCATCAAGATGACACTCGTCTAGGAATTCTAACTCATTCAGTTGAGATACTTTGTATTCTTCATTGGTGAGCAAGTTCTGTAGTGACACTCGCAATGAGGGGAGATTAACCTCAATAGGTAGGATAGCTTTTGATCCATAGACTATGGAGAAATGGATCATACCTGTTGGCATGCAGATACTAGTTTGATAAGCCTAGAGAGTGGGATTTAGTTATAGATTCCAGTCATGACTAGCTTCATTGACCATTTTCTTCAGGATTTTTAGAATGGTTTTGTTCATAGCTTTAGCTTGACCGTTTCCCTGGGGGTAATATGAGGTAGAGAATCGGTGTTGTATGTTGAATATTTGACATATCTCTTTCACATCCTTATTCTTGAAGGGTGTTTCGTTGTCTGAGATAAGAGTCTATGAAACACCATAACGACAGATTAGATAATTCAAGAGAAATTTGGCAATTTGCTTCCCCATTATGTAGGTCATAGGAATGGCTTCAACCCACTTGGTAAAATACTCAATGGTTGTTATGATAAACCTATGGCCATTGGATGAGGTCAAAGTAATTTTTCCTATGAGGTCAAGTCCCCAGTATTAAAAAGGCCTAGGTGTGATCATTGGTTACAATTCTTGAGCTAGGGCATGAATCAGATCTCCATGTTGTTGACACTGGACAAATTTTTGCACATATTGATGAGCTTTTCTTTCCATGGTTGGCCAATAGTACCTTGTCCTCAACAATTTCTTAGCTAAACTTATATCGCTAGAATGGGAACCACATATGCCATCGTGTAATTCTATTAAAGTGGTCAAGGCTTCCTCTTGGTTAATACATCGCAGTAATGTCCCTTTAATGCTTTGATGGTAAAGGGTATCACCTAGGATCACAAATCAGGATGCCTTCTTAACAAAGGCAATTTTTAAGGTTCAAGGTGATATCGGATGGGAGGGTTCCTTTGCTGAGCTAGGTGAATATGCCATAATACCACGGGGATCTAAGACCAACAATGACACATGTGAATTCAGATTCAGGGATTTTGAAAGTTGGTATGAGAAGTTGTTCTACCAAGAATCCATATTGGAGGACGTTGTTCGACATGTCTAATAGTGATTTGATTGTTTCCATAACATCTATTGCTCTATTTTTCATGCAAGGAATCTTCTCAAAAGTAATGTCAATGAAAAGGTCCTTGAGACTTTCCACCATATTTTTGTAAGGAGTGAGCTGGTCATCCTTAGTTTTATAGTCATCATTGACTTGGTTGATAACCAGCTGTGAGTCTCCATAGACTTTCATCTCTTCTATCTTCCATTGAACCACTATCCTTAGACCTATGATTAGTGCTTCATACTTATAAATGTTGTTAGTACAGGGGAACGACAGTCGATATGACTTTGGAATGCAATCACCTTGAGGAGTAATGAAAATAATACATGCTCTTGATCCATGTTGGGTGAATGATCCATCAAAGTACATCTTCCATGGAGCTATGAGATTGATAAGGAACACTGATTCATCAGGGAACTTAGATATCAAATAGTTCTTAGCATAGATAGGGGCCTTTTCCAGTTGGTCTATGATCACTTGTCCTTTGATTTCCTTGTGTTCTACATACTTTATTTAAAACTCTGTTAAGATCATCACCCATTTATCCATTCTCCCTATGAGAGTTACTTTAGATAATAGGTATTTCAATGGATCAATTTTTATAATAAGTTTGATTTGATGTGACAGCATGTAATTCCTAAACTTTTGTGAAGCAAAAACTATTGCTAAGCATGCTTTCTCAATGGATGAATAATTCATTTCATAGCACACCAAGGTCCTACTGATGTAGTAGATAGCTCTTTCCTCTTTGTTTTCATCATGTTGTGCGAGAAGAGCTCCTAATGTTGTTGATGTTACTAAGATATACAGGATCAATGGTTTGTTCAGTATTGGTGGAATGAGTACTAGAGGTGTTAGTAGATAATATTTGATCCATTGGAAAGATTTATCACACTTCTCATCCCACTTATAAGTTATTCCTTTATGGATAAGATGTGAAAAGGGGTGGATTTTATCTGATAGTTGAGCTATGAACCTCCTGATGGACTACAATCTTCCTTGTAACCCTCTCATCTACATTAGTGTTTGCGGTGGTTCCATCTCTAGGATGGATTTTACCTTTGCTAGATCAATTTCTATCCCTCTTTGTGAGATGATATAGAAGATAAGTTTCCCTAATGTAACCCTAAAGACACATTCTTTTGGGTTTAGCCATACCTTGTATTATTCAAGCCTATCAAAGATGGCTCCTAATACTTTTATCTGCTCACTCCTTTTCTTTGATTTTTCCAAAATATCATCCACATAATGTTCGACTATTTTTTGGATCATGTCATGAAAGATGAGGGCTATTGCTCTCTGATAGGTTGCTCCCACATTTTTTAACCTAAATGGCATCATGTTCTAGCAATAGGTTCCCCATGGATAGATGAATGCAGTTTTGTGTTGATCCTCCTTGGAAATCATGATTTGATTGTAGCCTAAAAAACCATCCATGAGCGATAGCATTTCATGCCCAGCTATTAAGTTCACAATGAGGTCAATGTTAGGAAGAGGGAAATAATCCTTTGGGCACGCTTTTTTTAAGTCTCTAAAATCAATGCATATTTTGATGCCCCTAGTGGGTTTTGAGACTAGTACTAGGTTTGAAACCCACTCAGGATAATCTATTGGTCAGATAAATCCAACATCAAGAAGCTTTCTTAACTTGAGTTTTACCAAGAGTTTTATCTAAGGGTGCATCTTAATTTTTTCTTGACTAGCTTGGCTTCAAGATAGACTGCGAGATGATGCACAACTACTTCTAGATCGAGCCCTGGCATATCAATGTATGACCATGAAAAGTTAGCTCTACGCTCTTTCAAGAATGCTACCAGGTTCTTATATTCTTCATCCAACAAGGATTTGGCATAGAAAGTAATCTTAGGTTCCTCTTCTCTTCCCACATTGATTAGAGTGTCCTTTTCTGGTAGTACTGTTGACTTCTTTGGATGCATTTCACTAAGGGGGAGATTGAATCCCTCATCATTGGGAACCTCAAAGAGGTTTTTACCCTCAGATACATCCTTTATTTTTACTATTTTAGCATTAAAAAGTTCTAGAGTGTGGTTTTCACTTAAATATTTGCATGTTAGTTGCATTTCATCAATTTTGTGACTGAAGGATTCAATCATCTCCCTATAGTACGCTTCTATATCTAGCTCTATATCAAAACCTGTTTTGCAATATGCCCATGGTAATTTTTCATGGAGTCCCATGCATTTTGTGATTGCTTCATTTTTTTCAAATAAATCAAGAATTGGTGGTCCTTGTTGGTCCATGTCAATGATTTGTGGGTAGAGTAGGTGTATTTCAATTGGTTGATTTCTTGGAGCAAAGGATGTTACTGATATCATGAAGAGAGAGTTGTTTTCAAACAAGTTAGAAACATTAAGGGGGAAGGAATATAAGGTCATATCATGTGATGGAGGTAACCAAGAGGAAGCCTCAGCTTGTATAGTGGAAGTACCTTTTCCAATAAGGGTAATCTTGCTAGTAGTACAACCTAAGCCAATATTTTTTAGTTGTTTCTCAAGAATGATGGGTTCTAGTAAACCATTATCATTTTCTTCTAGCTTCTCATTCTTGTTATATCCCGTTCCCTTCATTAGATTGAAGCCTTTGTTATCATATTCCAAGGGAAGAGTGAGGATAGGTCATTTATCTTGATAGAGGATTTTAGAGATATCATCTTCATTGACATCTTCTTGATTCAAATCCCCCCACTTGGTGAAGGTAGTAGCTGCCATCTTGATAGTTTCAAGCTCTTTGTTGCTAGATGTGGGTTTTTCATTAGATTGAGGAGAAATAGGTAGCTCTCCTAAGACAAAGATGTTCTTCATCAGCTTATAGTTCCCACAACCATCATTTTGGATCATTGCTTTGATATCAGATATGTTCTACACAATGGGTGTCTTTTTTTTAGAGGTAGATGCAAGGGATGATGGGTCAACAAATGAAGTAGAAGGTGTAGGCCCTTCATCATTCTTGTGTACCTTAGGGATTTTATAGAAATTAGCGTCAAGGTTCTTGTAGTAGCAAAAGGGCCCAAGATCTCCATGGATGGTAACCTCTCTTCCTTCAAAAGGAAACTTCACACATTGATGATAAGTTGAGGCTACAAATTTTAGGGCATGGATCTAGGGTCAACCAAGTAGTATGTAGGGAAGGTCTAGGTCTAACACTTGGCATGTATTTTCTATGATGAGGGGGCCCACTTGGATGGGTAGTGCAATGATGCCTTGTGATACCCATTCTTTGTCGTCATATGCCCTGATGGTGGTACTCTTTGTCTTCTCAATAGTATCCTCTGAATAGCCTAGAATTTTATCAATTGAAGGGTGCAAATGTTCAAACCCACATCTCCATCTATTAAGACTCTTTTAACCTTTTTCTTATGAATAATAACCTCAAGGTGTAAAGCATGATTATGAGATGGTTGTGATGGTAGGTCTTGCTCTGAGAAGGTGAGAAGGTGATTAGCGATATGGCCTACCATAGCTTGAAATTGATTTGTATCAATATCCTTGGGTATAAAGGATTTTGAAAAATCTTTCTCTAAGATCTCTCTATGTGCGGGGGATATCCTTAATACTTATAAGATCGAAATATGTGCAGGGGTTTTCTTAATCTGCTCTAAGAGATTGTACTTGTTGGTACTTGTTGTTGGATAGATAGGTTGTGCCATATATTGAGGTGGGACTCCTTGGATGGTGAATTTACCACATTGTGTGGTGACTCCATACTCCATACTATGCCCTTTGATGGTGACGATAGTGATGATGCTATCACAGGAAATAACTATGTTGGAATAGGTATGTTGCATGTTTGTGTAATCCTTAGCTTTCCTAGTGTGGTTTGATTTGTTATGATCTAGAACAGGGTTCTTGTATATATTAAGATCTTAATTCCTAGCTGGTA
>VDFB02097857.1:0-39558 GCA_007258455.2 Sequoia sempervirens
TATATATTGAATCTTTAATATTAAGTTGAAAAAAATAATTATATCATCAATTACTTAAATTTGGATAAATTTGATAGAGTAGATATCTTTTAGTCCTTTAAACTAAGTTGAAGGAGGTCAATTATTCACGTAGTCCATCAACCTAACAATTAAAGGAACAAGATTGGGTTCAAGTCTTGGACAAATTTGGCAAAATGGATACCCCTTAATCATTGATGCTAAGTCAAAAGAAGTCAATTATTCATACATTGCACAATTATCACACTTGGAAACCTCAAATCACTAGATTACTTATGTCTAAGGGATTATGGTCTACCTTGGATGATATAATACCCCAGTTTACTCAAGAATATGAGAGATTTTCCTACTAAAACGAGACCAATGAAACTATGGTTCTTATTGCACTTCATGATTTAGACAACCTATTGTTTCATATAGAACCTTATGGGACTCCTAAGTAGATATGAGATAAGTACAAGGAGTATTTGGGTATAGTCATTGAGTTTTGGGTATTCCATATTGAGGCAAAGTTGACTACACTAGCACCTAATTCATTTCCCTCCATTGAAGATTTTTGGGTATAGTTCAAGCCACTAAGATCACTTGTATAGCATTGTGGGAAGGACAATGATGACAAGGCATGCATTTTTTTTATCATGTATAAGCTTTGAGGAACCTTTGAAGTGTTCTCTAAAAACCTTCTACTCCTTTATAGGTGCATTAGGATATACCTTCACATTTCATTCATTTCGAGGTCATTTGTGATCACAAGATGTAAGAGCAAGCTAAGTTGACATAATTAGAGTCACTTTCCAATTCTAAGATTCATGCATTGTTTGCCTAGTCATATGATTGAAAAGGTAAGAAGACACAAATGTTGAACATAAAATACACATAGAATAGTGATATTTCCTCTAAGTATAAGTAGAAGAGATTAGAAACATCAATCAACAGATCTAAAAATGAAAAATCTTCTAAGCCTAGTGAGTCTTCCTCTAAGGAAAAGAAGAAATAAGGAGACCTTTGCACTTTTGTGGCTAGAAGTGAGATACAATTACTAGATGTTGAAAGAGACAAGATGCATTAGAGGAGGTCATGCAGCAACAGACTATTTTACCCTCTAAGTCTACTTCCACTAGAATAGGAAAGGATTATATGCACAAGTCCAACACAGGCTTCATCTTTAGTACACAACTGGATCATAGACTATGGAGCATCACATCATATGACTTGTTCATTTTATTTATTTGAGTCTCTTTTAGATAGTACTTGTCATGTATTATGGTGGGTAACTCTTCATAAACTATAGGGTTTTGGGTTGGGGGTTGCTCAAATGATCAATGGTCACATTGAGGATGTTCTCCTTGTTCCTAACATTTATACTAATCTACTCTTTATATACTATATTTCTCACATTGGTGTGTAAGACTATTGAATTTTCACCCAATGATGTTGTCATTCATGATCTTCACCATCCAAAGATAGTTTTTATTTCAAGGAGAGTTAATCATGATTCTAGATTGTATAGGTTCCATGCTTTTGATTCATCTAGTGGTTCATCACAAATTTCCCAAGATTCCTTGAGTAGACTTTTGAGCACTTGAATTTTTTGGGTCATGTGTATAATCTCACGATCAGTTAAGTACATAGGAGATGGTACTTGGTTTCCACTGGGTTTCATGCAAGGGAGGGTGTTTTAAGCTTGTGTTCTTGGAAAGCAACATCAAGAGCTCTTCTAAGGGCGGAGCCCACCAGCTACTTCTACCTTACTGGAGATTGTACATAGTGATCTTATGTCCTTTCCCACTTCTTTTTCAAGAGCCAAGTATGTGCTTACATTCATTGATGATTACTCGCAGTGAATATGGGTGTACTTTCTCAACTACAAGAGTGATGTCTTCACCATTTTCAGGATATTTAAGAGGTGTGTGTGGATAAGCAATTAGGTTCTTCTATTCAACAACTTCGCACAAATAATGAGGGGAGTATGAACCAAGAATTTCAATATTATTGCACTAAGCATTACATTCATCATCGATTTATGGTTCTGTATTTGTCAAACACAAGACGAAGTAATTGGATAGATGGCCAATTGTATCTTTAGTCACATTCTACGACTTTATACTTTTGGGAGGCAATCAATTGTGCTAATTATGTTCAAAACTGCATTCCCCATAAGGTGGTTCTAAATATCACTCCAAGGAGGCTTGGTCCAATATCAAGCTTGATGTTTCCTTCTTTAGGGTATTTGGAAATGGGGTTTGAGCATTCATACCAAATTGTTGGTGTAAGGCAATGAAAAAGAAGAGTCAACCATTTATTTTTGTTGGCTATTGTGAGGTTGTGAATGCTTATCGAGATTGTTTGATCCTACCACAAGAGATGTCCACTTTCATAGATATAAAAATGCATTATTTAAGCCATGATAAGGGTTAGATTGAACCCCCATAATAGTTTAAGCCAAAGACAAGCGTTTATGAGAATCCATGGTGAAGATATAGTAATGAAAAATATAAAATGGTAATCCGTGAAGTGATAATTGACAAACAAAATGTTGCACTATATAAAGCACCAAATACATAAGGAGCAACAAAATTTGGAAAAGGTATGACAAAATATTGCAATTTGATCTAATATTCAAAAAGTCAGAACTCTACCCTAAGGATAGATGTGTAAACATCATGTTCTTTAAAGTATAGCGAAAATAAACGTACCTTGCAAATATATAAGAAATAATTAATAATAAAATTTAATAAAATTTAAGGCTTGACAACAACTTAGATATATAAGAAATCAAAGATGAAATAATTGAGATAGATTGGAACTAACACAAAAAATAAACATACATAAACAAAATTAAAGAAAATTAAGACCTAACAAGAAAATTAAATTTAATGATTAAATGTAAACTTAATAAATGAAATATGGAACTGAATCTAATATCAAATATTTTTAATTACTAAAACTCAAAAATTCGAAGACATATACAAAATTAAGTTTATGATTCTCCCTATTGTAAAACATATCATTGATGTGCATAAACAATGCTTGCTTGATGTCTATCAGTCTTAGGAAAACAATATAATAGGTAGCAAAGATCAAGCAAACAAATTAAAAAAAGAACAAATGGTGAGTTTTAATTTGTATGTCTCAAAAAGATGATTTACTTTTGTTGTTTATGTGTTCATGTATTTTAACCGAGGCTTAGAAATTACATGTAAGAATGGATTAATGGAGATAGATTCTAGAACCCACCAATTCTATTGCCAACAGATGGCATGGAAACCAGATGGAATCCACAAGAAGAAAAAAGTGATGAAAGCCCATTGACAAGGCTTGAAAGTTGGAAAATAATTGAAAGTCCATGTGAACATAGACTTCTTTAGGCGAAGATAAGGTACGTACGCGGCCCTCCACTTGGTCGTGGTCCTGTGGGCTTTGGGACGCTGGTGCCTCTTTTATTATTTAAAAAATTGATGGTTTATCGATTGCCCGTCTAGTCCACTTGGTTAATATTCATATTTGACACGTCATGGCCACAATTCACAAAGGGGCTTTCCTCTTAAAAGGGATTTTAGAGCTATAATATAGAAGGCTAGAGTAATGGTGAAATTAGCATATCAAGTGATATTAGTAGGGTTGACTTGAGTTTTTTTTGGAATTTTTATTTTTTCATTTTAAATTAATTAAATATATATTTTATAAAGTTAGATGTTATGTGTTAGTATTTAGAAATATTTAGCATTCATTTTATATGTTATTACTAAATTATTTTATTTAGAATATTAAAAGAATAATTAATAGTAAAATATTTGGATTTACCAAATTAAGATGAGTAATCAATCTATAAGTATTCATTTTAGCACTCTCATCTACTATCTTTGATCTTTTGTACAAATTCTAGAAATTAACCTAGGGGAGCAATTCTTTTGTGATATAATGACAATTCTTTCTAAATATTTGTAGGTATTGATAGCCCTTAGAGATAATAAAAGAACAAAGAAGACAAAGATCTATCAAGCACATCACAAAAAAACAATTTAGTTTATGACGGGTTGAATCCAAACTCAAAGGACTAATCCATAGTTATGGACTTGGCCTAAACTGAGGGACTTGATCTCAAGAAAAGAACTGATCAAGCATAAGCCTTGAGACATCCCCTAATAGAGAGATCATATTTCCCCAGAAAGTACTAATCTAATTTTTTATTCTTCAACAAAGATAATAACTTATCAATTAAGAGCCATATAGTAGTATCCATTGCATTTTATTTCATAAAACAGTTATTGCAATTATCAAATTTATCAATCCTAACCTAATATCATTTAATATATAATGATCAAGGCTCAATTATTTACATTTGTGTAATTTCCCTAAATTAGCCATAGGGAAAGATTATGTTGCTTTACTTTTTTGTGAACCCATCAAATCCTATACAACTTTGAACTTAGTCTTCTTTCTAGGGTTTTCCATCAAATTAGGGTTTTTATATTTGTACAATTTTTGAGTTTGCATCTTATTGTTAGACTTAAATCACCTTAAATGCATACTTTTGCTTAATTCATATATCTTTATTATAAAATTTGGTTTTTATTTATATTTTATATCTATCATGCAAGGTACCCACCCTTAAATTGGCTTTAAGTTTTGTGTTGTTGGGATTGGGCATCATCCACCTTACATTCTTAATGATTATATTTATTATAATTTGTATTAATTGTGCCCATATGAAAACAAGTGTCTCACTTTGTAATTTGTACTTGGCAAGTTGTAAGTGGCACTTAATGTCATAGAAGTGATAAATGCAACCTTGACACTTATAAGATGTGAAAGTGTTAGCTTGGGAAAATATCATGAATAGAGAGAATTGTAAGTGGAATAGAAACCCAAGTAGGATTTTCAACTAATGCATGAACTCATCTTGCTAAAAAGGTCAATATATTTATTATTTTTTTCTTGATTTGGGCAATAAATGTTTCTATGGTTTTAGCACATGGTATTGAAAACTATCCTTAGTTTCTAGTTTTAGGATTTTCTATATATTAGATGTATGCATCAATTCAATATGAAATGAGGAGGAATATGTATACGTATGTGTATGGTTATACTATCAAATTTCTTCCATACTTGATTTTTTTTGCTCATGGTTGTGACACTATAGTATGGCTATAGAGATTGGCTAACATGTTGTTGGATTCTTTACAAGTTGGGGAGAATGTTCTCAAGATGGGGGATATTATAGCTTAATTTAGCCCATAAATAATTAATTAGAAATATTCCCCCTCTCTCTCTAGAGTACTAAAACTCTAATAATGTATTGCAATTGTACTTATTAATGAATAATAAATTGAGTATATACTTTATAGGATGAGTTTTTTCTAAAATAGATTTTCAAGATATATCTTGTGTATGCATTTTTCTTAGTTGTTAAGGTTTAGATCTATAACATCCTTTTTGCATTAATTTTCTTGTTGGGTGAATATAGGAACCATTTAGTTTTACTTTCATTTGGAATTATAGCTTTATTTTTAGTTTTTGTTATGAGCGATTTTGTGGGAATAGTTCCTTTGATTTGGTATTAGATTGATGGTTTTTTAATAAGAGGGTCTTCTCCTTGTGTTATTAATGCTTCTTTGGATGGAAGATTTCTATACGTGATCATGTCTTTTAGGGATAAATAATGGAAACACAACAAGATCAAGATGAAGGTTATAGTTTTGAAGAGTCTAGTTAAAAATGTGTGCAAATTGTGGAGTTGTTCTTCTTGTGATCTAGAAGCTCATGTATTATCTCTCTATTTTTTTGTGTGTAGAATTGGGCATGTGGTAACTTCAAACTCCTAGGTAACCGCTAAAGATTTGGATTCATGTTTTTGAGTTCAATAGTTATAGATCTATGGGTTTTCCATTTAGTACTTGAATTTAGAAATTTTATATTTTTGGTTGTTTAAGATGTGTCAACATATTTGACTTTACATGTATAGTTTTTTAAAATTTAGATTAATCAAAACCCATGGGTTGTAGATATGTGGAAGACTACTTTTCAAAGATTTTTCTAGATGGAGACACTTTTAGAAATATTGTGGCTTTTTGTTCAATTCTTGAATGAGCAAAACTTCTAAGTTATAGATTTTTTGACATATTAGATTTGAGGATTTTTGGATCTAATGTTTATTTCATGAAAAGAATTTGCATGATGCCTAGTTGTTGCTAATGAAAACTTGAATCTACATTATTCTACTAGATCCATGCCACACTCTTTCAAAAATTATCTTCAAAATATTATTGATCTTAATTCATTGATTTCTACACTATATATATATATATATATAACTCCAACCTATTGCTATGACAATATCTTAGAAGAAATGAAGTTTCAAATTTACTCTTAGAAAACAAATAGATCAAACAAAAAGAAAATTTTCTTATAGGATGTCTCAAGCTAATAATCCCGTAGAGAGGGCAGAGTCAAAGTTTGGTGCTTAGTGGGTCATGGGACACAAGACGTTGTGACGACAATTTCTATGCAACATACAATCTAGCCATTTAACCAAATTTCTTAATTAATTAAAAATAAAGAATGCATGCATTCATTATTTTTAATTAATTAATAAATCTGGTCAAATGGCCATATTGTATGCTACATAGACAATTCACGTTGTGACTGGTTTGTGAAATTAGCTCATCTTGTCTACTTTCATTAATATCCTCTACATTCACACATGTTTTTTCTCGATTCATTTTCGATTGACTTGGGCCATGACCATAATTCATGAAGAGTCTTTCCTTAAAAGGAATTTGAGAGCTATAATTTAATATTGTAATGGCCAAATTAGCATGCCACACCATTTCTATGTAGATTTATTATTTATTTTTAAGGAATCTTTATATATATAGATAAATAGCAAGATTTAATGTAAATTTAGATTATTTAATTATTGTTTGTATGTATATATATGATCACTTTTTATCTTATCTTTATATACACGTTTTAATACTTTTATCTTATTCATTCATTTATCACGCATGCACACATATACACACATACATATATAGTTGTTAGTCATGTAAAACTAGTTGTTTAAAGGAAAATGTCAATTCTCTACTAGTGGGTTCAACACAAATATAGTTATTAGCCACCTAGATCTAATTGTTTGATTTAAAGGTTCATTTCTATAATTGTGGGGTCACCTTGCTATTGAAAATTTGACCCCTTTCCTTTCCAAAACTTAAAAATTTAAATTTCACCAATTGTCCCTTCACTTTTCATCTTAAGCCAACTAAATATATATTTTATAAAATTTGAAGTTATTCTCTAGTAGTTAAAGACATTTAATTACATTCATTTTGTATCTCTAAAGTCTAAAGCATCATATCTCATCCTAGAGCATTAAAGAAGCAATCAATAGTGAAACATTTGGCTTCAATGCACTAAAAGGAGTAATACATATGCATACAATCATTCTAGGATCCTTGTCTACTATCTTCAAAATTTTGAATATTTTTTAGGGATGATCAAAGAACATTTTCCCTTGTCACATAATGACAACCATTTCTAGATATTTTTAAATGCTAATAACCCTCAAACATTATAAAAGAGTAAACAAGGAAAATATATATGAGTTGAATCAAAAAGCATAATATAACATTGCACAAGGTCAACTATGAACTTAGAGGATAAATTTGTAATAAAAATTTGTTTTAGACCTACAACACGATCTTCGATAGAGCACATATAAAGCATAGGTCCCAAGACATCAATTGATAAAGAGATCACATTTTCTAATAAAATACTATTTTGATTCTAGAATCTTTAGTAAAGGAAATCATTATTCAATTAACAAGCTAAGTAACATCATCCATCACATTTACTTTTCTAAAACAGTTGTTCCAATTGTTAGATTTATCTATCCCAACATATAATATAAAATGATTTATGCTCAATTATTTTTAATTTCTTAATTAGCCTAGGTTAATCATAGGGAAGGTTATGTTCCTTTATATTTTTCATTGAACATGTTTGATCCTACACACTTAGTCTTCTTTCTAGGGTTTTTTAATCACATTATGGTTTTTAGATCTAAACATTTTTTAGATCACATCCTATGTTTATGTTTGAACTACCTTAATTGCATGTGCTTCATTGGTATGTCTTTCAATCAGGGTTTGGCACTTATTTATAATTCATATCTATCACACACACACTAGCCACCCTTGAATTGACTTCAAGATTTGCATTTTCAACTTATTTTTAGATTTTGAATTACCTCTTGAACCCTAATATAGTTTTCAAATTAGTTAATAATGATGCCTCTAAAGGTGGTCACATTGAGATAAACTTGGGTGAACAATAAGATTATTATAATTAGGTACATGCATCCCAACAAGACATTCATATCATAGATGACAAGTTTTGGTAAATGTATTAAAAAGGTAAATCAATGAGTAAATTTTATAAGTCATCAATGAGATGTCCTCATGGCAAGTAAATTTTACAATATTTTGGATACTTAATGAGTCATTCTAAGGTTCTATCATCTTTTGATCCTTCCAATTCCATAGCTACTACCACCATCAAACCTAGCCTTACCCCTACTACTTTTATTATATCAACATTTATTTCATTTTGAATTTAATCTTCAATCTAGTATATCCAAAGGTTACACTACATCTTTCATTATCCACTCTACTATATGCATATCTTCTAATATTCCATCCATCTGCAAACTTATCACTTCTATAACCGCCACTATTACACCCTTCACCCACCTAGCACATAGCATCTCCCTATCCCAATTTATAACCAACATCTCCCATGATGTGTCTAATACATTTACTATTGTATCTATAGACACCTAAATGCAATGATGTACTAACATCACTCTATTCATCTTGCATATATATCCCCTTTAAACATTAATTAAATAAAACGAATTACTTAGTAACCTTTCCAACCATCTTTCTAGCATTAATTAAATAAATTCCAATCATTTATTTAGTTAATTGGTCATTTCAATACTTTAATCTATAGTCTAACCTTAATTAAATCAATCCAACATTTATTTAATCGAGTTCATCACTCATATCCCAATCTTCCAAAAAATAGATAAATATAAATTATTTAATTTCTAAATTTCCCCTCAAATTATTAGTTGGCTAAAAATTAATTAATTAACTAATGAATTGCTTACACAATCCTAATCATCCTTAAGCCAAGTCAACTTTGCACATGGATCAATATTTCACATGACTCTAAAAAAAGATGTTTTGTATTTCCAAAAAAGCTCACCCTCAATTTTATCCAAGAAAATCATAGCCTTACACAAGAATCAAAAAATGGATTTTTTGCATTTTCAGAAAAGGAGTTTTCATCCTCACCCACCATTTTCTCTGAGAAAATATTAGCCCTTAAAATATCTTTGATTTTGGACCTCCTCATGTGCACCAATCACAAAGTGCCATTTGGAAGCTTCTTATGCATCCAATCCTATTAATCAACCTTCTTCATTGATCTCTTAAATTAATCTCATCCTTAATCCTTCATCTTCCAAACCTATAAATAGCTCATCATAGGAGCTAGTTTCAAGATCTCTTGGAATGATATCTTTTGTTTTCAAATTTGAGCACCTAATATCTAATCTTTCAAAAAAAAATCAGTTTTGCACATATCAACCGTTGTGTTCAACAAAAGACTTGTTAGTAAGGGATATTATTGTATGTCATAATTTAAATGCTTGTTCTCTTAGCTTAATCTAGAGGTGGCAATTAGGTGTAAAATTGGCTTTTAAATTTCACATTTTGAGTCCTTTTATTTATGTTTCACATACACATTTTGACACACACAATGAGACCCACATCCCTTTGAACATCCATTTGTAGCTTTGTGTTGCAAGTTGGCAATTTATCATTTGTGCCTCTAATTTTACATTTTTACATATGTGTCTTCCCTTCAATTGTGCATTTGTTGATGTTCTAGGCATTTATTGATCTATCAACTCTAACTTTATTTCTTACTCATTTTACTATAATTTGACCTCTTTATGATATGTTTATGTAGGTTTTTTTATTCACTAATATATTTGTATGATATGCTTACCATTTTTGTAGATTTAATCCCTATATTTTCCTATATTTGTTACATTTTTTTTCCCATGCCATAGACTAGAGTCTTTGCATGCCTATATTTCAACGTCTATAAACCTAATCCTTGGTCAAAACTTATATGTTCTAGCCATGTTTTTTTGTAGTATATCATTTGTCCAAAACATTTTTGAAAGCGACCAACTTGTTTTATGTAGCTTTCACTTTTCTAAGGGTATACCTTTAATCATTAGTTTAGTTTCACACATGTATACTAATGTAATGAACCATTGTTTTCTTTGTTTGTGAGATTTTTGAAGTGTGTATGCTCTCTCCTCGCATCAAAAGGTGATGTTGGAGACCAAAAATAATTTATTATTCTCTTTATTTATTATTTATTTCAAAGAAGATGATTTATGTACTATCTTCCCTCATGTCTCAAGGAAATCATAGAAATCAAAATCACTTTCTCTTGTTTCTTCTTGTAGGAATGCCCTTGTATTTCATCATCAAGGGGAGTGACCTAAAGCCACCTATTTTAGTGGGGTATATAAATTATTGCAAGATCAAAAGAAATAATTCAAATGAGGGCTATTGTGTTTGTCTTAGCTTTGTTTTCCATTTGGTGAGTACAAGGTAAAGTGGAGAGTGTTTCACCTCAAAAAAATCTTGTATATATAGACCTCTTATTATTAGATTTTGACCTCACATACCCTTGGGTATATAGAAGACATCCCATATCAACGTGTCAAATATATGACCTTTAATATATATGCTTATTTTTAATTCAATATTTAATGTTTAAGACCATAATTTTACTCACCATGTGCCCATAGAAATGGCTTTTTAGGTTTTGTATGCTCTCCTCTTATGCCTTTGATCAATGTTGAGTTATAAAAAATGGTTAGTGCCTCTTCATGGGAACTATATTAAAAAGAAAATGTATATTAGTGAGCTCAAAAGTGCCTACACACCCACTTGAATAAATTATGATGTTTGTGTGTTTGACATGTCTTAATTGTGCAAAACCCATGAACACCTTTTAAATCTAAACATTTGCAAGAACTCAACATTCTAACTCAAAATTAAACTTTAAAAAGACTAAATCCAAAAAATCTTCTACCAAAAGGTTGACACAATTCTCATAATCAAAACCTATAATTTAAATTCAATCCCCCACCTTGAGTGAAATCCACCTAACCTCGAAACTAATTTCCAAATACCATTATCACTTATCCTAATCTAAATCATAATCCTAAACTAAATCCAAATCCATATCCTAATCATAATCCCACTCTAAACCTTAATCATAATCATAATCATAATCCAAAATCCATAATCCTAATCATAATCCCAATCCATCATCCTAATCATAATCTTAGATTCCAAATCCAAATCTAAATTTTAAGCCAATAATAACCAGAAATATCAAATCAAACCAAAGCAATTCCTATCTATCAAAACCTACCCCACAATCAAAATCAAGACATTAAACCCACTCATCATCCTCAAACCAAGGCTTACTAAAGACCATTTGTCCTATCTTAAGTGTATCAATCCCAAAACTCAACCATAATCAAGCTTACTTAAACACCTAGACTATCTTAAGTGTAACAATCCAACAAATCAATCACCATCCACTATATCCAACACTAAACTAAATCTTTCTTAATAATTTTTCATATCTTAAGTATATAAGTCAATGCAATCCATATCCAATCAAATCATCATCCCAAACAAATAGAAAAGGTTATAATCCATAATCATTCATCTAAAGTCAAGGTCAACCCAATCATAATAAACTCCAACCTTATCCAATTCATCACAAACCTAAAATACTTGGTGAATCCAAAACTCTAGGTAATCCAAATCAACATCCACAACTATTCATCATTGCTAAATATGTTATTATTTAATTAATAAATTTAATATTCATCTACAATTTTTCACTATTTACCCAATCCCATTTCTATCCTAAAATCACTTAATTAAACTTCTATAGTTCAATTTAGTTAAATAAAACTAAATATTTATTTACCTAATTTCCTTATCCCCTTTCCAAAAATTAAATAAATGTTTAAATTTATTTGATTTCCTTTCTTCTATCCACTTTTCATTAGTGGGATAAATTTATTAACTCACTAGCCTACCACTTGCACATTCCTAATCCTAGTCAAATCCACCTCAAATCATGCATAATCCCTAAATACATAGATCTAGGTATGGCCTTTGCACAAGGCATAGGTCCTTTATACATATGATATATCCTTGTTACCATGTCACATGGGTCAAGGACTTGCCCATCCCCCTAGGGTACTCCCAAGAACCATTTTCCATCTTGTCCATCCAATCTTATGAATAGAATATTCCACCATTGATTTTTCTCTGGTCTTGGACTCCTTCTCAACTACCAACCAAGTGAGGACACTTGTCTTCCTATAATCTCTTGAAGGTCTCAACCATTTTGAGCCCTTGATCCATTTTCTGTCTTTTCCATCTATTTTTCCTAATTAAATATTTCACCATTGATTTTCCTTTTATTTTTGAGTCATTCTCATCCCTCAACCAAGTGAGGACACTTTTCTTCCTCTCATCTCTCCAAGGGTCTCAAACAATTTGATCCCTCAATTTACACTTGTATTCCTAGCCATCTAATATTATAGCCAAAAATATATAAAACATATAATGCTATTCAAATCCATTTAGCAATATAATCTTCTTATTTTCTATTTAGATTTATAATTTTTTTAGAATCTTTTGATAGACTGATCCTAATGTTCCACTAAGGATGAATCTTAATATGGTTGTCCAATTAGATAAGAGTGATATCTCTAATGATGGTCAGATTGAGATAAATTTGGGTGACCAAGAAGATTATGATTGTGAGGCACATGTAGCCCAATGAGAGATTCATTTCATACATAGAAATTTTTGATGAATACACTATAACAAGCTAATTTGATGAGTACATTTATAAGATATTAATGTGATGCCCTCTTGACAAGGAAATTTTACAAGATTGTGGATCCTTAATGATTCTTTCTAATGTTGTATCCTCTTCCAATCCTACTACTACCACCATCAACCTCAATTTTACCCCTATAATTTCTACTATCTCCACCTCATTCCCTTTTAACTTTAATCCCAAATATGGTATATCCAAACATTATACTCCATCTTTCATTACTTGCACTAACATATACATCTCTTCTAGCATTGCATCCATATTTACTCCTATCGCTTCTATAGCCATTGCGCTTACATCTTCCACCAAAGTAGCACATACCATCTTCCTATCCCAAGTTAAGACCAATACCTCCCATAATGTGTCAAATCCATTCATAATCATATTCATGCCTTTTATCTACTCCCTTCTTTACCTCCACAATTTTGCATACTTCTAACACCACACTTGTTCCCATTGTCACATTGGATACACTTATGAATGAAATCACAAAGCAATAAACTTAATGATAATAAGAAGGATACGATTTCATTCAATCCTCCACATCACATGCCTTTAGATTTTGAGATTGTTGCATGCTTGTTGCATATGGGATCTATAACTCCTCACTTTTAAATGTACAGTTGAAAAAAAGATCCTAATGTTCAATTGCAATCATTTACAATAGCATGTATTGATTTTCCTTACGATGGTGTTATTCTACCTACAATTTGATTTACTTTTTTTTGGTAAGTCAAGAATTTCAAGGCTAGCTCGATATACTAGAGGCAACACATGTAGAACATGCTACAATATACAATAGAGAGAAGAAGTAAAAGAAATAGGAACAGTGAGAGAATAAAAGAATAAATATGTACATAAACTATCCTTGAATTTATGAATGATGAAAATTCTACCAAAAAGTTTCTAACACAATAAAATCTCAAAATAATTCATTATTGTCATTGGTGTCCATGACCTAAATATTGGTGGAAAATAAATGCTAAAATTTACCTCTATAAGTCAACTATTACTTCATTTCTTGTACACACTTTTGTTTTGATATTCTTATGTGTTTGGTATTCATGAAAGTGATTGATAATAATTGAGCTTTGACTTTATCTTAATAGCTAGGTTTTAACTTTCGATTTAACTTTACCATGAGCTCATTTTCATAACCCATATCACTTTTAAATCAAAGCCCTAAAATATCATGGTCTTTTAAAAATCCCCTAGAGTTAGATGCCCTTTTAAAATATTAATAGGCCCAATAGTTTATTTTATTAAAAGGAAAGAGCTCCATGTTGAATAAAAGAATTCAACCTTCACCTGTCCTATTTGTCCCATCACTCTGCTTGAATACTTCAAGCTAATCTTGCATTACTAAGTTGATATAATTTGAAATATTCCATTGTACTTACATGACTATTAGATACAATTGATATTATGTGGTTTATGCATCCTCTCTAACACCTTTAAATTAGTTCCTTAATGATTGCAAGGATTTTTGGATTAATTTCAATCTGATGATTGATAAGTGTCTCATTGTTGGCATTATTTCCTTGCTCCAAATGCTTTGTACTACCTATTTCATACACTGAGAATGTTAACTCAAACTTTTAAATGTAGTACAAATTTAAAATTTTCCACACCAATAAATATATCTTCAAATCTTGAACTTGTGCAAAAATCTCTCAAGCTATAATTTCCTCCTTTATAGGTCTCATTACCCCTTGCCCTAAAATTGCAAACATTTAATTTTCCTTGAGTTAAAACCTAAAATTCATCAACAATTTTAAGTATGAAGGTGTGTGGGATAATTCTAGCCTTGGGTAGGTTTACCTTAGTATTGTTTCCTTCATTTCCTAAAAAATCTTATTTCCCTGCATGCTTTGGACCTCTAAGTTTTCCTTTGCTAGAATCTCTTTCCTCCACCCCCAACTTCCTTGCTAACTTAGTCTTTTATCTTCTATAGTCTTTTTATACTTCTCTTACCTTGCTATCTCATCTACCAATTTATTCAATGAACCCCTTATTTTTCCTACTTGTTTGGATTTCAGACTTCCCCATCTTAGCATCTATTTCCTCTTCATTTCTCTTGAGATTTTATTCCTTGATTCATTGCATCTTGAACATATTCAAACTTCCCCCTTCTAGAATGCATTGCCTTTGTTCCTCACATCCCCACAATCATGTTCCCTTATATCATAGGGGTTTTTGAAGTTTCATTTCCCCACCCTACACTCCATCCAAAAAAAATTATCACCTTGATCCTTAATCTTTGAGGGATCAAATATTGTTAGTCTAAACCCTAATAATATTGTCGACTTCTAGCATTTTCATTAGTACCATTTCCAAATTTGAAACCTCAATCCCTACCCCTTCATCACTCTCAATAAATCAAACCTATTACCTATTATCTTGATAACAACAAAGTTATATCCCCAATCCATAATTCCCGCCAATATTAGTTGTGTCAAAAATCTTATCATTGCTCCTACTTGCATTGGGTAGCACCAAACCCTGATCACCTCTCCTAAAATTAGATACATGTCTAAATCCTACCCCACTCCCCATCATTCTTGCACCATTTAGACCTTTAGGATTCTCTCTACATTGTCCCACTTGAAAAAATATTTCTCAAAGATTTTGGTGTCAATTTAAAATTGGATACATGTCTAAATCATAATCCCACTCCCCATCATTCTTATACCATTTAGACCTTTAGGATTCTCTCTATCATTATCCCATGAAAAAATGTTTTTCAAAGATTTTGGTATCTTATTCAATTTACACTAAATTAACATAAGATACTCATGGTAATATAAATAAATATATAATATCAAGATGTCTGATGAATTCATATTGATTGGAGGTATTCCTATCTGAAATTATGAAACCGCAAGAAAAAAAGAAAATATGTCATTCCACTTGACAACTTTATATGGTGTGCTGTCCAAAACAGCACTAAATACAAATAAAGGGTCAAGGTGCTCCATATTCAATTGAGCTCAGACCTGGAATTTCAGGCCAATCGTCTGTAAAATAAAAAACCGGGCACTAAATTTTTAAAACATGCGAAGTATAACCTGAAGTAACTTGATATATTTATAAACAGATGTAATTTCTACCGACCTCTGTTCAATTTAATCTATGGAATACAATCAAAATTCACCAAACAGGCTATGCACACAATTTTTCAGGCCTGATTCTGCCCACCACCTTATTGCAACTTGTGCATCTGACTCAACCATCAATGATCATAAAACGTCAATCTTTCACAGGCAGGGTCCTACTCACATTTAGACTCTGTTCAAAGCATGGGAATGTCGGGAACTTCTTGCTGTATTACACCAAAATAACCTATGAATGACGCTAAAAACCAGTGAGTAAGACAGAAATTTCGAAATCAGAAGTTGGGATGTGGATAAGCCGTCGCCCTGTAGATCACAGTCGGTGCACAATGTTTTTAGCGCCGAGTAATTTGAATTCCACGTACTACTTTCCCGATTCGTTTCCCATTTGACTGGTAGGGACCACGATTTTCTTCTCGAACAGCTTTTGAATTTGGCTCTGTTTAGCGATTCTTAGCAGTGTTGATAACAGCAATGTTGGGGAGAATGTTTTATGCAGAGGTTTGATATTATAAGGATTGAGGTTGGGTATATATCTTTGGTGTGTTTAATGGAAATAATTTTAAATTTTTGTTATTATGGTGAGAGGTTATTTTTGTTATCATTTGAATTTGAATGAATTCGGTATAATGGATGTTTATTACTAAGAGGTTAATCTTTTAGTTGGAAAGAAAGAATTATTATTGTCCATTATTTAATTTTGGATAGATTTGATAGAATAGATTATCCTTCAATTCTTCCTTCAATTATTCATGGAGCATGTCAACATGACAATAAAAAGGATGAGATTGGATTCAAGCCTTGGGCAAATTTGGTGGAATGGATACCCCTTAGTTATTGACGTTAAGTCAGAAGAAGTCAATTGTTCATACAATTATTCAACCCAACACCACAAGGGATGAGGTGCAATGATTTTTTAAATCAATAAATCTTCACCTTTTAGCAAATAATTTAAATTGGGATTGAAGATTTTGGCAAAGAGAGTGAAAAAGGAAGGGGGGGATCAATTGTGCTAATTATATTCATAACTGCATTTTGCACAAGGCGGTTATGAGTATCACTCTAGATGTGGCCTGGTCCAATATCAAGCCTGATGTTTCCTTCTTTAGGGTATTTTGTAGTGAGGCTTGAGCATTCATACTAGATGACTGGTGTAAGGCAATGAAAAAGAAGAGTCAAACATTCATTTTCTTTGGCTATTGTGAGGATGTGAAGGCTTATTGATTCTTTGATCCTATCATGAAAGATGTTTACTTGAACACAAAGATAAAAATGCATGATTTAAGTCCAAGAGATTTCTAAAAGACTTGATTAATAGGAGTTAGATTAAATCCCATAATAATTTAGTAGTAAGAAAAGGGTTTATGATAATTCATGATGAAGACATAATAATGAAAAGCACTAAATAGTGGATCCTTGAAGTGATAATTGACATAAAGTGTTGCATCATATATAAAGTACCCAATACATAAGGAGCAATGAAATTACAGGTCGGTATGGATTAATGGTGATAGATTCTAGAACCCATCAGTTCTATTGCCAACCAGATCGTATGAAAACCAGGTTGGAATGTTGTTGGAGTCCACAACATGAAAACTTTCCATTGACAAGGCGTGGAAGTTGGAAAATAATTTAAGTCAGTGTAAAGATGAACTTCTTCAGGCAGAGATAATGTGAGCACGCGGCCCTCCACTTGGTTGTGGGCCTGTGGGCTTTGGCACGCTGGTTAGTGCCTCTTTTATTATTATTTAAAAAATTGATGGTTTTATCTTTATGTTAAACTATAGCCCGTCTGGTCCACTTGGTTAATATTCTTCATGTACCCGTATACGTTTTGTCAATTGACATGCCATGAACCCATTTCATAAAGGGGCTCTCCTCTTAAAAGGGGTTTGGGATCTATAATATAATATTGTTAGGTGAAATTATCATACCAAATGATAATAGTAGGGTTGATCTGAGATTTGACAAAAAAATAATAATAATAATAATTTTAAATTTTAATATTTAGTTAATTAAAAAAAGTTTGTATTAAGTTAATTAAGTATATATTTTTTAAAATTAGATGTTATGTGTTAGTATTTAGAGATATTTAGTTGAATTCATTTTATCCATCATTACTAAAGCATTCTATCTCATTTTATTTGGAACGTTAAAGGAACAATTAATAGTAAAACATTTGGATTTGCTGCATTAAAATGAGTAACAAATCTGCATATATTCATTATAGTGCCTTTGCCTACTATTATTGATCTTTTGTATACATTTTGGAGATTGACCTAGGGGAACAATTCTTCTTGTGACATAATGGCATCCCTTTCTAAGTATTTGTAGGTATTGATAGCTCTTAAAGATAAGAAAAAAACAACAAAGACAAAGATTTATCAAGAAAACCATAGAGAAAAAAATTAGTTTATGGAGGATGAAATCCAAACTCAAAGGACTAATCCATTTTTATGGACCTAGCCTAAACCAAGGGACTTGATCTCAAACAAAGCATAGATCAATCATAAACCTTGATACATCTACTAATAGAGAGATCACATTTCCCTTGAGAAAATACTAATCTAATTTTGGACTCTTCAACAAAGGTAATAAATCATCAATTAAGAGTCATATAACAATATCCATTGCATTTAATTTCCTAAAATAGATATTGTAAATATCAAATTTATCAATCCTAACCCATCATCATTTAATCTTATAATGATTTGGGCTCAATTATTTGCATTTGTGTGATTTTCCTAAATTAGCCATATGGAAAGATTATGTTCCTTTACATTTTTGTGAACTCATCTAATCCTAGACAACTTAGTTTTCTTTAGATAGGGTTTTTCATCAAATTAGAGTTTTTAGATTTGTGTAATTTTTGAGTTTACATCTTATTTTTAGACTTGAACCACCTTGATTGCATACTTGTGCTTCATTGATATATCTTTCCTTTAGAATTTTATTCCTATACTTTCTATCTATCATGCACCTTACCCACCCTTGAATTTTCTTTAGAGTTTGTGTTGTTGAGATTAGGTATCATCCTCCTCACATTCTTAATGATCATATTTATTTAAATTTGTATTAATTGTGCTCACATGGCAAAGGGTGCCTTACTTTTTAATTTATATTTGGCAGTTGTGACACTTAGTATCATAGAAGTGATAAATGTAACTTTGTCTACTTATAAGGTGTGAAAATTTTACTTTGGGAAAAGATCATGAACAGAGAAAATTAGAAGTGGACTATGGTTTTGACTCGCGATTGTTTCTATCCTATGTTTCATGTACTTGAGGATAAAATCCCTCTGATTGTGATGTTTGTTTGGGGTTCTAGGGAGAGTGGCTTTACGTGGGTGTCGACGCACAAAGGGGCTGTCAGGATAACCCATGTTAGAGTTAGTGTAAAAAGTGAAAACCTAACTAATTAATTAGGGGATGGGTAGCTAAATATTAATAAGATAATTATAGAATCCTCGTCCACTTGTTAGGGCTTCCAAAGACTAAAGGTGGTTGAGAAGGCCGTGGTTGGCATAATCGTGATCTCGTCTCTACGAGTAATGCATGATTCCACATGAGTCACCCTATGGGGCAACGCCTTGAGATAGGCAGTCAAGATAACCATAGATGGAGGCGGCACCTTGTGATAGGATGTCTGGATAATCCATGAAAGGACATGCGATGACACTCTCCTCTAGCTTTCCCTTTTAGTTGTTTAAACTGGAATCCTCTAGAAGTGATTTATTATTATGACTTGGTGTATATTGTTGTCATGTTTAGATTGTGGATTTTGTGGAAAGGGTTCTTATATGTGTGATTTCTCTTTCCATGTTTGGTGTTGAGTCTTATGTGTTACCTTAGATATCCTTGGTCGGGAATCCTTTCTTAACTACTCCTAGCACAGGGGTGGTCGGGTGGAATGTGCTTCGCACCCCATTGGGTTCCCCATTAGTAGTTGATCCTTCAGTGCAAAGATTGTTGTGACAGATTGATCCAGAGTTATTTTCCTTCAGATGTATATATTTGTACTTTTGTCATATCTTGTAAATTGTAATGTAACTCTCCCATGTGTTGGGAAGATGTATGTTGTAACTTGGATAATTGTTTATTGAGATTTAATTCTGAAGAATGGTGCATTGTATAATATCACTTTGTAATTCAAACATTTATTCATGGATGTAATTATACTTGATTTTGTATCATATTCGAGCAAATAAGTTCTTAATATTTCTAAGTTAAATTCTTTATGAAATCTTTTATAGCTTACTCCATGGAATGTTCTTGTTATAATGTGTATCTTTTTTATAAATGTTTAGATGGAGTAGTTATGTTGTAGAAATGAAAGATAGTTTAATCAAATTTGATTATGGGTAGATTACATAATGTTTTTGTGTACCCCAAGGGATATAGGTGTGTAACATGTAATTGTAGTTATATTAGTTGCATTAGTAAATATAGTATTTACACTTTGTGTTTTCAAAAAAAAAAAAATTGTTGCATTCTTAGTTGTCCTTTGGGGTTTGTGTGATGGGCATTACACAAACCCTAACCTGAACTGATTTGCCACTAGGTGGATGAGTCCCGATCAACTTCAATAGAGCAATTTTAGCAACTACTACTACATCACATCATCTTATCTCTCTTGATCTATGATTTTATTTTTGGTTCCATCATATTGAGTTTAATCTATTAGATCCACTTGTAGATTGTATTTTGGGTTTGATTTGGTATTTTTAATCTTTCACCCAAAGTGTTGTTTAATTAGGACCCTCATTCTTGCACAAAAGGGAAATAAGTAGATTCACACTTTGACTTGACTCACCTAAAGGTTGATAGTCCTTTAACATTGTGTGGAACTCATTTCTTAATGAAATAAAGAGAAATAGGTCCCAATTAGTTCATCGATCCCATTTTGATTCACCAACAACAAACATATTTTTCTTTGTTTCATTTTGGTGACCCTGTGTTTGATCATTGCAATTTTCTAATTTTGGAGTCCATTTTCACCCTAAATCTAGATTTTACATTCATTTTCATTGCATTGCATTGAATTGAATCTCATTTAGGGTTGTTTAACTTTCATTAGTTTAAATTTCATTTAGGGTTTTAGGATTTCATTTTTGTATCTCTTAAAATTTGAAAAAAAAAATAATCATTTTGCAAATCATTTGTATAGCATTGCATCATCATTCATTTGCATTTGAAAATTGAATCAAAATTACACATCAAATTAGTTCTCCTAGTTTTTCATTTTTCCATAATTTGCATTTGCATTCAACATTCATTTCACAGAAAATTCAAATTGTAACTCATTGTTTTAAATCAAAATATAGAAACCACTAGAATCAACTCAAAAATCTATAAAAACATTTTTAAAAACCATAACCTAGGACCTATTCACCCCTAGGTGAATGAGTCCCTAATCAAGTTCATTTCCTGAATTTTGGGGCATTAAAACGTCTGTTTCTACATTCTACTTTGTTGTTTTCAGTTTTATGTTTCAATTTACAGAATTTCCATTAAGTGGAATTGATCATATTTAGCTTCATTTGATAAATTTAGTGCATTGTGTGATTTATAAATTGCATTTACAAGACATCATTTTCAGGTTTTTGCATAGTATAGTCAGAAAATTACATTGTTATAAATTTGAAAACATGAAAATCCCCTTACATTTCAATCAATGAACATGTGCATTGGTAATCTATGGAAGTCTTTAACATCTTTCTAGTTGATGTTTCAAGTTGTGTTTTTTTCATTGATCTTAATATAGTTGAACCTAATCATGCTCAATCAACTCCTAATGAATGTCCTCATGAAGTTTACATCATAGGAGAAGATGATGATAGCATGAAAAATTTCACAAAGGATTACCTTAATAATCTTGAGAACAATTCATCCTTTTACCCATCCATGCAACAACCAACACCCTCTACCATCCCACCACTTGATATGTTTGGTCTTCTAAGCCCTAAAATTGATTCACAAATCAAGCCTAAACCTCCAACAATGAGTGAATCTAGCTCCTCTAATCAAGTGCATACATATCCATCTTATTTTAACAAAGTAACCAACACACCCATCAACCTAGGAGAGACCTATGGCAAAGGACTTAAAATATTGAATAAACAAGGATGTGACATAACTAATGAGCATGAAATTCACAAGCTTCTAGAACAAATCCCAAGTGAAGATACTAAAGGATTAGGATACCAAAATCCTTATCCCTCCACATCTTTTAAGGATACAAATGTCCTCCATAATAATGATGAAGTAATGTCTCAAAATGATGATAGGAACACTTTAGGTCCTTCAAATCAACCTCAACAAGATCCTCAAACAAACAAGAAATCCAAACCATGCAAACTCAAAAAATTGTCATTTCTAGATACTAAAACACAAATTGAATGAAATATGGAACACCTTCTTCATATAGGATGGATCACATTACCACCTCCTAGTAAGGGTAACAAGCCTAAGAACATGAATTATTGTGAATACCATAGAACTCTTGGGCACCTTACTGATGAGTGTCATGCCTTAAGGAGGATCCTTGAAAAGATGTTCTAAAACCCCTGAAAAAGAGTAAAGTGTTGGAATTGTAGTAAAAGAGAGCATGTGAAGAAAGAATGTAGGAATAAGAAAAAGAATTTTGATTCCTTAACAAAAATTTCCTTTGATGATGATTTTGATGCTTTGTTTATTCCGCTAACACTATGAGGGATGATGCTTTACTTATTGATTCAGGTTGCTCCTACCACATGACTCCTCACAAGGAGTGGTTTACTAATTATAAAGAATATGATGAGGGAGATGTTTCCTTGGTGATAACAACACAAGGAGGATTGTTGGTAAGGAAATGAAAAGTTGGTTTTTAATGATGGGAGGATTAAAACTCTTGATAATGTTTTACATATTTCAAGACTTGCAAGAAATTCACTTTTAGTGTCCAAGTTGAATGATTTCGGAATGCATGTGAAATTTGATAAGTTTGGTGATAGCTAAAGGATCTCAGATAAGGACTTTGTTTAGGCTAAACGCCCCTACTTTATGTAACTTTGCCAATGTAACTAACACTGAAAATGCATGTATGTTGTTGCACCATAGATTGGGTCACATAGGTGAAAAAGGACTTAAGACTATTCGAAACAAATAGTTGGTTGAAAATATTTCAAATTATTCTATTGGTAAAAATTATTTTTGTGAATATTATGTGTTTGGTAAAAATAAAATAGATCATCATTTTCTAGTGGAACTAATAAGGTGTAAATAGATTATTAGAAATTGTTCATTCAAATGTATGTGGACCAATGGATGTTGAATATTTGCATAAATCTCGGTATTATGTCTTATTCATTGATGATGTCTCAAGATACACTTTTATGTATTTTATTTTATCTATTCTACCAATTTTAGCAATGTTTCTCCTTACATCATATTCATCAATGTTGGTCTTTCTCCTTCTAAGTAGTTGACATGTTGAATTAGAAGAAGTATATTGGTAATGATCCCTTAGGTCTCCATCTTTTATTTTTTATTTAGCACTTTGATTATTCGCATTACCTTAATTACCTCCTTGTGTAGGCTTATATGCATGTTGCCTTACTCTATACATGGTGATGAAAATATATATGTTTTAAACTAAATTCTTATAACATATTTTCCACTCTGGTAAAGGAGATAAAATTTACTTGAAAATAAGCATACTGCTACAAACTAAAACAATTGATACAAATGCATACAACTCTTATGAGTTTTGAAGGATTTTAAAAGGATGTTTGGAATTTGAGTCCCTGACAATGTCATTTTGTTGGGTCCCAAAAGTATTACTCCACTTCCTAAAACTAAATCTCACTCAAAATTTTGGAGTTTTATCATTTGAGTGAAATCAATTCATCCACCAAATTATGGAGGATTTATGACCAACTCAATAAAGTTGGTTAAATCTCTCCTACACTTCAAGATTAAATTAAACTTAGATGAGTGTTCCTAAAGGTTTGAACAAATGAAAGATAATTAAGGATGGTGGTAATTAAATCCATATTATTGATACAACTCTAAAGATTGGTCATTAAGCACAAGAGCAACTAGTTACCCTACTACCTCCATATAGCCAATTACTTCCTTTACAATGAGTGTGAGGTACATGCAAGATAGAAAATTCCCATAGAGTTCTAAAGGCTATTCCCTATAAATTGGTGAAACCATAAACTATATTAACTAAGAATAAAATAAAAATATTGATTTAATAATTTGTTGAGCCAAATTATCATAGATCAATGCTTATTTATGGGTAATAGAGTCAAGTTTATAGAGGAGACGTGATGATAGAAAAATATTGAATAACTTATCTAAGCATAAATATGCATAAAATGAGAGTGTTATAGGAAAAACATGCTTATTTGTTAGAGTAATCATGCATTAGCTAACAATTAATTAATCTTTAATTGATTATTAGTCTAATTTATTCTCGTACACTTAATCTAAACTTAGGAGTGTTTTATACTTTATTAATTGAGTTAATATTAGATCATTGTGTCTCATGTCATGTGATGTTGACACTTTTCATGATCTAATCCCTTTCTCATTTAGGGTTTTTCTCTTATAAACACTCAACCCTCTTTGTAAATATCTCTCAGATATTATCTAGAGCTTTTCATATCTTCTTGAAAGTCTCTTTTGTAACTTTTTCTTGTTGAGGAATATTGCACATATTGTTTGTAGATCTCTTGTGTGGAAGGTGTATTTGTTTGTTGTTTGATCATGTGGCTCATGGTTTTGTGTTTGTTTCACAATTCTAACATGGTATCAAAGTGTGGATTCAACGAACCCCTTCTCAGTTTATGAGGTTTATTTTCTTCAACAAGGGTTGAAGGCTTTAGATTTGAATCCCCTTTGTTTTTTTTGCAAATTTTGGAGGTGGGTATTTTTTGAAGCATTTTTGTGTGAAAAGGACCTCATCGTTGGATCCAAAGCTGTTGAAAATGTCAACTTTTGCTTTTGTTTCTCCTGATTTTGATTCTTGATGCCAGATCTACAAGATTTTGAAGCAGTTGCTCTTTTTCTAGATCCAGAGGGTAGATGTATTTCTGGTATGTTTTGAGCCAAAACAGGCATTGCCATCATGCTCAGAAGGCCCAAAAACCTTAAGATCACCTATTAAATCATTAAAATCTATGTTGAGAGTTTCTAAGGTAAAAAGTTGCGGGGAGGCTATCACGGCCTCCCAACATCTGATTAAGGTAAAAAATATATTTTAATATTTTTTTCCCTACAAATTCGAAAAAAAAAAGAAGATAGGTTTTTTTCAGTTTAAAATTTGTATAAAAAATTGGTTTGAAACCAGTACCTGCCCCACAAATAAGTGGCGGGGCCAAATTCCAACCCTACTAATGGCAATGGCTCCCCGAGGCACTTACCCGGGGGTTGTGAGATTGATTTTACCCTACAAAAAAATTTTATATTTTGTTTAAAACCAAACTAAATATATTAGTTATATATATATATATATATATATATATATATATATATATATATATTTTTTTAAACAAAAAAATATCATAGTTTTTTTTTTTTTTTACCTTAAAATAAAAAACAATAGTTTTTTGCAAATAATGTCACATGCACTGTATTTGGAGAATTTTTTTTCCAACACCTCTCAAATTTGTAGGCCTCTATTTCTAGAGGTTTTTTTGCTAAATTTGGAGGAGATCCATTTTTTCCCTACACAGCCCCTCTTCATTGGGATTTTCAATTTTGCAACTCAACTTCTAGAGGTCATATCTCAGTCATACGATGGTCTTTTCAAGTACAGTTTTTTTTGAAACAGGGTAGAATTTCAAGATCTTCACAATGGTGGAGGTATTTTCTAGTTTGGAGTTATAGTTTTTTCTATATTTCTATTTTCTTAGTGTTGTTGTTTAGTTCTCATTTTGGAGACTTTGACAGGCCATATCTTCTACATCCGAACACATTTTTGGGTGTCATTTTTTGAAAGTGCATGTTTTATCGTGTACTTCATCATGGTGCTACCAATTTCCTCTTTTCTACCAAAAAATTGTATTTTCAGCATGTAGTCCTTCTTTGGACATTATGGGCTCCCATTGTATGAATTTTTCATTATGTAAACTCATTGAAATAAAGTGTCATCACAAGTGTATCTTTTATGGGATCTTGCACATCACTTTGTATCTTATTCTACTTGCACTATGTTATAAATTTCCATGAGGGTGTTTGATTTTTTTCCTTTTTTTGCCATCATACCTTTGTCAAGTGAGTGTTCCTTCCACGACAACAACCTCATGCATGTGTGAATTTTTTTTTCATACCCTTTATATGTGGGAACTTTCATGTCTACACGTATAGATGTTCCTGATTCTTCTTCATGTACTTCTTTTTGGCATTCAATTTTAGTGTACCTGTCACGCCTCTTCCTTTTCAACATTATGAGGGGGTTTCTACTATTGATGTTAATGCTTCTTTGGTTTCGCATTGGAGTGAGCTATGTATACAGTATTTGTTCCTATGAAGTAGGTGGATGTAGTGGCTATTTACCCATGCATTTCAGTGAGATGGAGAACTTACTATATGGACACTCTTGCATTCCTGTTTTCAGCATTTCAACAGTCATTCTTCAACAGTGTTTGCAACTTCTTCATGCTTCAGTGGTGTTCTTTTGTTCATCCTTTGTTCTTATCTTTTGGGACAACATTGTCTTGTTTGGAGGCTTCCACAATCCTTCACTTGGGTTTCATCTTGTTTTGGAGTGGAGTTTTTCCCATGAGGTTTTCTCTATTTCTCTGCATTATAGAAATCTTTTGTTTGTACAAGGGTACCTTCATGGCCTTGTTTGTTTATGAATTCCTAATCCTTTTCCTTTGTATTTTATACTTTGATACATTCATTTACCAATGGGATAGGTATTGTATGTGAAACAAGATGCAATTCCATTTTGGGGAGGATATGATATGGATGAAAGGATAGGTGTTGGAAATAAACCGGAGCGGATAAAGGCACAGAGGATCCCAATTTGTAGGTGTGGGGTTCATGAATAGCTTGTATAGGTGTGATAATATCTCGACATGGGGATGATGGGGTACTTTGATCTTGACTTGGAAAAGGATCATGAGATGTAGGAGATGAAGTAGCTTTCTCTTTATGTTTGGTATGGAATCATCATGAAGTGGTGTGAAAGGCATATTTTGATCTTGAGAAGGATGAACATCCTCATGAAATGAAAGGGTATCCTTGCATGGAAGCATATCTTGATCTTGATGAGGAAGGGAATAATGAGATTTTGTAGAAATTATATCTTAATCATCAGATGGTAGGACATCATTAGATAGGATGGAAGAGTTATCATCCTCCTAGAATGCAATGGAATCTTGAGATGGTATGGATTCATCATATGGAGTGGAAGGACTTGGAAGGATACTTTTCTCTTGAGATGGAAGGGAATCCTTGTGGATGAAAAGTGAAAGGAGGGGATCATCATAGAATTCTTGAGAGATGGGGTCTTGGTCAAAGATTGGAAGAACTTGTGGAATTTTGGTATCATTGCATGAAGTGGAAAGAATGTTTTGATCTGGAGGTGTAGAGGAGTCTATGATAGCATGGTTTGGACTAAGAGATTGACATGAATCATTGGATATAGAAGATATGATAAAAGAAGGTGGTTGGATGGAATTGTTAACTTGGGTGAAAGAATCCTGAGATTTATTTTGACTTATGAGAGATGAAGATAGATGCGTGACATGGTAATATTTTTCAATATCCTTTGTGTTTGAATACTTTGATTTGGGTTTCTCATTTAACTTTTTCAAGAATTCAAAGAAATTGAACTTGGATGATGTAGCCATTGGTGGAGAAGGTATCATGTCCATATTTTTGTCAGATGGATAAGAATAGATGTTTGTCAACAAATATCACTCTATGGTTGTTTCCCTTTGCATATCCCAAATTTTTTGTTGAAGGTTTTTTATTTGATGAGCTAAAGCATTCGATTGATCCTCATCTTTTTCATCCATGGTGATTTGAATTTCAATTTCGTATTCTTTGAGTTTATGCTTTTGTTCTCAATTATTGGAGTTTCAATGGTTGGAGTTTCAAGATTTGACTCTTCAATGTTTTGATTTTCAAGTCCTTTTTCCCTAAGTTTTTATTTTTGCAACTTGTTTGAATGGGCATGCAAGTGTTATACTTTGTCTAAACTTTGATCTTTGTTTGGAATAGTGCCAAGAATTAAAACTAAGTCAAATAGAATGAAAATTTATATTGATAGGACTAAGTTTGATTTGATTGTATACCGTTTGTTTCATGATGAAATGATGACAAATCCCAATGATTAAACTAGGCTTAGCAATCAAATATATGATGAGTTTGTTGATTTAGGCACTTTGAGATGTTTAGATCTAGGTTTAGTTCAGAGAATTCTACTTGTAGAGCTTAGTTTTAACAATTTTAGACTTCTAAGGTATCTAAGGAATGATCTTGGACTTGAGAAAATAATGAAATTCTGATTCAAACTTGTGAGATGAGATACTCAAATCTTTGGAAAATTCTTGGATTTTGACAGTAGTAAAAGATGTAAAATTCGAGATTGTTCTTGCAAGCTCTTTTGTAGAAATTGAAGGTCAACCTCTCTCTAAATTCGTAAAGTGTTGATAGTCATCTTTGATGTTCTTTTGGACTAAGAGGTTTGGAATTTGGTTTCTAAATTTTAATCTTTCGTGAAGTCATTCAGTAACACACATGTTTAGACTCTATTTTTCCTAAGGAATGGTTGAATACTGCTGAGGATTCCTAGGATGAGACTGATTGTCAGAGAGGATATGGACCTAGGTGATTGTTTTCTGTTTTTCAAAAGGCACCCAAACAAAAACAAGAGACACCATAGAATGGGAAAAAGCTGCCAAAACAGGTGCAGAAAGTGCCAAAAGGATTTATTAAATCGTTTCTTGAAAGCTTGTTTTTTTCTCTGATTTTCCAGTTGGAGACTTGGTTGTTTCAATTAATGTAATTTTGAATCAAGGTTTTCACTTTTGACATGTGATGTTTTGTTTGAAATTTATTTTGAAAATACTTTGATAAAGACACATCAAGCACTATACACTCGTAAGGTTGTGAAAGACTATATTCTTTTGGATTCCATGTGGGTTTTACCCCAAACACAATTATTCTTAGCGGATGACTAGATGGTTGACCCCACTGGCTTCCCTTCACAAAACTCACTTCTCGAGGCAGCCAAGCACCAATACCCATAAAACTCCCATTGCATATTTCTCATCTCTACTAAAAACTATGAGAATGTGGATGCCTTCGCAATGACCGTTGCTGCACCAAAGAATAGATAAAGGTTTTTGGCCAAACTATAACAAGGTTTTTAATGTGGGAATTCCCTTCGTGGGGGATAATCCATATGGTGAGAGACCATTATTTTCCTTCTTGTCAGAACTATTCTCATGATACTGGCCTTTGTTTCAGTATCCACATGTATATACCAATTGGAAGTCGCTTGGATTTAGTGTGTTACCAGTTGGGTCATTCCCTTGGGTGATTATTTTTTCCCACAAGATAGGTCCTCTAAGATAAACAAAAGAAATCAATTATACCCTTATTTTGATCAATCTTTATTCCGCATGAATAAAGAGAGAACACACGCCATATACTCCACTCACACTCACAGATAAACATGAATGGGTCCGGATTTTTTATCACCTAGTTAAGGGGAGAGCATATGCCTACCATCCATCAAGAATAAAAAACATGGTTTTCATTAACCTTTTAATTAAGCTATGTTCCTAACTTAACCAAAAGGAAACAATTAAATCACTTCCAACCCCTGCATAAATCATTAGTAGATTGATAAGAAAGTCTTTGATAATCATTTTTAGTAAAATGGATATCAAATGCTTTTTATTTCACTTCAATGCTCCATGTTCCTCTTAAAACCTACAATAAATGCTCAAAATTTTAGATGAGATCAAGAAATAAGAAGACATGAGGGTTAGATGAATGATTAAGCATAAAAACCCTAAAACATAGACCAAGTTACAATGTGATTTGACTTTAGGTGTAAAATTGAAAATTTTAACTCCACAAAAATTGAGGAACACCTACACCATTGCATAGCTTATGAAATTCTACCCCATTTCAAAAAACAAGCTCTAAAAAAGACCTCTGTATGACCAAGATACGACCATTTTAAGATTAGACAAAATGTGCCAGAACAGAGACAAAAGGCCCACAGAATGGGAAAAGACGCTACATAATGGGTAAAAGGTGTTAAAAAAAAGGCGAAAGGAGCCACAACAGGTGCAAAAGGCACCAAAAAAAGTGCAAGAGGTGCCAAAAAAGGGTGCAAGAGGCACCAAAATGGGTGTAAGAAGCGCCAGAAGTCTCACGTCCGAACCTGTGAACATAAATTTTCCATAATGTTAAAAAAATGGGGCAATGCCCCACAGTGGGTGCCATTTTGTCTGTGTGTGAAATATGTAAAGTTAGTATCAACACAAACCTTAATGAAATGATTTATATCAAAGATTTGCAAGTAAACTACTCTATTTAGCAATTTCAACAAATCTGTTGAGAACGTCTCATAATTGTCTTCTATTTCTCATGATTTATTAAACCATTTGGCCCTTAGATTTCTATGTGCACAATGGTTGTTAAAATGACAACTTAGGAAACAAGATTTGATATTTAATATGCAAACTAATGCATTTCCTATATGAAAATATGTGATGGAAATGGTAGTGGAGAGTGTGATAAATGAACAAGTGGAGGTGGATGCTATGGTATTGAACTAGAATGATCTATATATGATTCTACATATATGCGCAAATGCAAAGTAAAAATGAACTAATCTAAAATGTAACTATGATGTAAGATGAGACATAAAATGCAACTATGAAGCAAGATTGAAAGCTAGGATGTAAATGCAAAGCAAACCATGAAGCTAGATGTAGCTATAAGACTCCAAAATGCTCCAAAGCTCCAACAATAAACAAGCATAATAACTCCATTCAAAATGTGGATACCATAAACAATGCCCAAGGGTTGTATTTATAGCCTTTTCCAAGCATCTAGTGAGGTGTAAATGATCAATGGTCTAGATTAGAACAAGAAGAATGGATGGTGGAGATGGAGAGAATCAAGATGTCCCCTTGACCAAAGACAACATGCCATTTGGATGGAAGAATCTCTTGACCAATGGGAAACATGCCATTTGGATGGAAGACTCAAGTGTGTGAAGAAAAGACCATGTGCTCCAAAATTGGTGGAAGTGTGTGAGGAATAAGCCATGTGCATTTTTTTTTAAAATGGTTGAGGATAATTCTAATTAAAAATTTGAATTATTTATTTTCATGTGACCTTGGTGAGGTGGCACAAAAAGTTGTAGACATGTGCTTTAATTCCTAATCGGGATTAGTGAAGATTAATTAAATAAAACAAGTTTATGGAACCTTGTTTATTTAATTAATTTAGAAGAATATGATTTAGATTTGGAGAATTTAGAAAATGAACAATATAAATAAATTGAGAGTTTATTTATATGTAGTCAAAATATTAATTAAATAGCTAGTATTTAATTAATTAAAGGTGATGACTGATTTTAGGTGTCTACATTTTTCCCCTCTTTGAAGTAATGTGTTTACACATTGCTTCAAAGAAAAAATTCATACTGATGCTCAGAAAAGTTTTCAATGCCCTAGACATTGATTTTCAGGTACTAACAGATATATGCCCCTTGAGAGATAAATTGGTGAAGTTCATAATTTTGATTTTTTTTTATGATTTGATGATTGTGTGATGATGTTGTAATGATGTGATGATGATCCAATGTTAAACAAATGATACTTTGATATTAGACACGATCTATCACTTGAAATTTGATTCTACGCTCTCTCCTTGAACAGTTTTGATTAGTTAAAGCCCATTCTTGGTAAAAAAGAAATAAATCCCACCATAATTCCCTCCATTAAATTTTAAAAAGGTAAAATGTGGGAAAAGTGAATTCATTTGCACATTGTGATTTTGGAGAATTTGGAGAGTGGAGAGCTAGAGAAAAATAGTGATTTTGTATCACAGGCATTGTTTTGAGCATGTGCGTCACCATGGTCACCCTACTGCAGCTAGACCTATGGTACACATTATGAGAAACCTCCTTTAGTCATTTTCCCACCTTTTATTGGTGTTTTGAACATGGTAGATAGGTGTTATAGCCCATTTGAAGTTATTTTTTCACTTTTGGGGGATATTTTTGTTGCTTTGGAGTCATTTTTAGGTGTTTCTGAGAGTTTTTTGCGCCTCTTGCTTCTATTTTGGCACCTTTTACTCCTATTTTGGCTCCTTTTACTCATGTTGTGGCACTTTTTGGGTCCCAAATGGTGCTTTCTACAAGTCTTTTGGCACCTTTTGTAAGCTTGATTTCATGTTTTGACCTTTTTTCCCCTGAAATGGTGCCTTTTGTTGATTCTATGGTGCCTTTTGCTTATTCTATGGTGCCTTTGGGGTCCCACATGGAGCCTTTTGTTGTTTTGGGGTGTTGGAAATATTTTCCCTAGAATGATTCTTGATGATTTTCCCTATTGTTTTTCTTGTTTGACAATGTTTGATTGATTAAAGTCCTCTTGGTTATGTCAAATGTTGCATTGTTGATGTTCATTGAGGCTTGTATAGTGTTCATGAATCATGTTATTCATTGCATTGTTCTGTTCAGTGATGCTTTTGATTGATTTCAATCTGATTGTGTGATATTTGTTGTTTGATTGATGTTTGATAAGATAGTTGATGATTTTATCTCATGATAGGTGAGATTCAAATGATAGGACTTACTAATGATGATGTATCGACCTCATGATAGGTGAGGATCAATAGTAGGATTGACAATGTATCGACCTCATGATAGGTGAGGATCAATGATAGGACTAATGCTTGATCGACCTCATGATAGGCAAGGATCGATGATAGGATTGATGCTCAATTGACCTCATGATAGGTGAGGATCAATGATAGGACTAGTGATGTATCGACCTCATGATAGGTGAGGGTTGATGATAGGACTGATGCTTGATCGACCTCATGGTAGGAGAGGATAGATGATAGGACTAGTGCTTGATCAACCTCATGATAGGTGAGGATCGATGTTAGAATTGATGATGTATCAACCTCATGATAGGTGAGGGTTGATGATAGGACTGATGCTTTGTCTTGATTGATTGATTTGATACATTGACTGATGATCTTGATTGAACTTGATTTGATTGACTGATGATCTTGATTAAACCTGATTTGATTGACTGATGATCTTGATTAAACCTGATTTGATTTACTGGTGATCTTGATTGAACATGATCTTATGGACTGATGATCTTGATTGAACATGATTTGATTGATGTAATGTTGATTTTTTTGTCAGGATATCATTAGGAGGACCTTGAGGTTCTCCAATCTCAGGAGCGGTTCCCGAAGATGTGGGATATGATTCATTAGTTGACATAGGTTGATTTAGAGATTATTGCATATTGTGGGTTGACATCCTTGTTAGATATACCCCAGTATAGAATTAATAGGGTTTTCTTGACTGCTTTAGCGGAGAGGTGGCATAGTGACCACAACACCTTTCATCTGGCTACTAGGGAGATGACAATTACTCCTAAGGATGTGTATCGTATCTTGTGGATTCCAGTGATGGGTGAGATAGTTGTGTATGACAAAGTAGAGCAGGGCGGGATTGAGGCCTTGCATAGGATTTTCTTAGATGATCATGTTTTAGGTCGTTGGGTTCCTTGGCAAGAGATGGTTAGGAGATATGATCCTCTACCATGTGTTCTTTCCGAGTTTGTTGGTGGATTTCTTTGTCCTAACCGTAGGTCAAAGGAATTTTTGATGGGTTGGGGTCAAGTATTGGAGCATATGACATTGGAGGGGACCATTTATGCATGGGGTTCATGTATGTTAGCTCATTTGTATCATGATTTGAACCAAGATGTGTATTGTGGGGTGATGAACCTCTCTTCCAAGATTACGCTATTACAAACATGGGCATGGGAGCATATAGCAATCACTCAGCTATTGGGAGATAGATAGTGACCAGCAAGTAGACCCTATGTGTTCAGCTATAGTGGTCTGTGTGTCTAGCATAAGCTAGGAAAACTAGCTTATTAGAGACGTGTCCTAGATGATTTGGAGACTATGACATGGTGCCCTTACTTGGATTGTGAGGTGTGGCTAGAGGATCAAGTGGAGATACCATACATGTTGCTATCGTGATACTTGATTGGACAAACACATTTTGAACTTGAGAGATATTTGTGTTTGTGGGTTTTTCATCAGTTTAGACAAGTTTAGGTGATGCCCCAGGGGGTTTCTCATTATGCACAACGATAACAGGATGTGATAGAGTGCGGCCCTTGCTTATCTTATGATGTTGCTTGTACCAAGCATTATACATTGGTACCATGTGTGTGGGACTATGCTCCATAGGTGGTAGATGTAAAGATGATAGAGGATTATTCTAAGTATTTCTACACACATCCTTTTTCCAAGTTATCTAGTCTGAATGAGCCAGTTCTGCTAGTTGATGATGATGACAGGGCATCGAGATAGAGGGGGGATGGAGAGGAGGAGGATAGTGATATTGGGGATGGAGGGGATGATGAGGGTGGTGGTGAGGGTAGTGACGATGATGGTGGTGGTGGTTTAGGTGCAATTGGCAGTCCCTTTCTAGATTTTGCAGTTCTTAGACATAGGAGGAGTATTACTATACCTCAGTTGATGATTCCTAGGATTTGGATTGGAGTCCCCTCTCATCAGTAGTAGGCGTAGATAGAGGAATTACAGGCACAGATTCAAAAATTTTAGGGTGAGTTAGTGTAGGCTCGAGCACAATTTGAGACACTTCAGGGGGAGTTAGTGCAGGCTCAAGCATAGGTTCAGATAGGCAGCAGGTATAGTAGGTACAGGCACAAATTTTCATACTTACTATAGAGAGGGATGCCTTAAGACGTTGGGCAGAGCAGGTTGAGGCCCTTATCGAGAGATTACAGCAGGTTGCAACGGCTGCGGGTACAACAAAGTTCCTTAGAGAGATTTGGCACACTACTCAAGAGGTGCAGTTTTACAGGGGTAAATATCATGAGTTTGTTCCTCCTAAGTGACAAGAGAGCTTTGTACCATCTTGATCTAGCAGATCTCGGTCTCGAACTATCTAGAGATAGGAGCAATCCTAGTGCAGGTCCTTCAGGTGGAGGAGGTACTAGTTCTATGAGGCCAACATCGTTTGGGGGGAGCTCGACATAGCATATTTTGATTTACTTTGGAGATGATGTATACACTATTGTGACATTGATGATGTGCTTCTTATGTTTAGACTTTACGATACAGTGCCATTTTTTATATTGATGTATCTCATCATACTTTTGGATATCTTCATACACTTTGACATTATGATTTTTTTGAGGTTATATGATATGCAGCGATGATTATGATCTGTGTTGATACGATGATAGATTTATATGATGCATTTAATTTATATGTTATGATGATGATATATAATGTGGTGGATGTAGTTAATGTCTATTGATGATTATGCAGAATTATTGATGGATGCATTTGTATTTCTCTATTATGATGCAATGGTATGTTCTATATGATGATGATATGATATGTTATGGATGCAAATGATGATGCAATTGATGTGTTATAATTCTAGGATGTTTTTATGACTGACGCCTATATGATACATGTGATGGATCCTATTATTCCAATGAAATGTGATGCATTTTATGTTTTTGTTCTTTTCTAATGCAAATAAATGATGTAATGGATGAGTAATGGCATATGAAATGATCACATGATGATACATATTTCTATTGATGTTTATGTGATGTTTATATGTGATGATGATCATGATGATTATGATGATTATGTAATGATGATTCTTATGTGATGATTTATTTGTGGGATGTATACAATGATGATATGATCATGCATGGTTGATGAGTTAATATGCTTTTATGGATGATGTTTTATGCTATGTGAGATGGATGTGATTATGCAAATGACATGTGATGTTTATATCTAGTTAGTCCTTTATTAGTCTTGGATTTGAGTAATAACAAATTCATCTTCACTATTGGTTTTAGATGTTCATAACAAGGGCATTATATCTTGTTAATCAATCATGCTTTTCATCAGCTTTTTCTTCTTGGAAATGTTACTCTATTGGAATGTCTTTCAATCTTGAATCCAAGATCCATTTTATTAAAGGAATAAATAATTTTAGTGATGCATCAAATTCAATTATAGATGTGTCAAGTTCAATTATTCTCCTATTAAAATAGAGATGTTTTTGTTCTTACTCTATTGGATATGTCTTCAACCTTCTTAATGGACCAATTTCTCAATCCATTAATAATGAATGAGATGATTATGATTATGCAAGTGAGATGGAATGCACTTCTTTTTGTGTTTTCTGATGCAAATATAATGATGTGATGCATGGATGCATGAATGTTGTTGTAATGTTTCCTAATGTATGCAAATGATGATGCAACTGATGTGCAACTACATGAGAATGATGTGTTTTTGGTTAATGTCAAGTGTACTTAATCCATTGATAATAGAGATAACATCCTCATGGAATTGTTTCAGCTTTGGAAACCCTATAGATGCAGATGAAAGCTAACATGGATGCATTCTACTCTAACCATGCAGATCTCGAATGCAAAAAGTTGTCATTTGTAACAACCAATTTTTTATGCTTTTTATCATCATTGGGCCTTTAAAATTTTGAAAGTGAGTACAAGCATCAATGGTATATTCAGACCATGATGACCTGAGTACTACTTCCATGATGTTTGATTGTGAAAGTTAACACAAGCATCTAAGTATAATTAAATCGAGATGACTCTCAATTGCTTGCATAAACAAACAAGAGTTAATCCTTTTCCTATGCAAATTTGGAATGTCATCAATGACACTTTGTAGAGCACGTCTCACGACAATTTGCATAGTAATAATGATCAACTCGTAGACAACCAACAAAGAAAAATCATACTCTTTCCTAGCTCCTCTAGTTTGATACATCATCGAGGGGCTCCAAAGATATGATAAAAAAAATCCAAGTACAACAATTGAACATTTGTGTTTAACGTGATAAACCCATCATTCAGAAAGAACATCATCCATTTGATGTTCACTTTTGATTTGATTTGGTTGTTTTGATTTGGGTGTTCGATGCATTTCTATTTATGTGATTGATGTTCAATGTTGAGTTGCACTATGATAATTTTTTTGGGTTGTGTTGTACTATTGTTGTTTGTCTGTTGGTTTAAGCTCAAAGTTTATTTGCCCCCAGTGAGTTCAAGATTTTGGCCCCAATCCAAGGTGAGATATGACCGTGATGACCAAAACCTAAACTAAAGACCTATCCTAGGGGCCTTGGGGGCTGATCAACATATTAGCCTTGTCTACGTTGTACACGAAGAGACCACGTAGTTTGACTGACAACCTAACCAAATTTTTTTACAAGATGAAGACACGAACATGACAATGCCAATTTATTATGATAGACTCCTAGAAGATTGACCTAAATTTCCCAAAGAACAATCTAAGATCAACCTTGCCTATGTTCAATGCTCAAAGACAATGTAGTTCAACAAGATGATTGTTTTTGTCCTTTTGACTTTTTAACCTATTTTTGGTTTTTGATATGTTTTGAATGTTTTTGGATTTTCAATTTTCTGAATGTTTTTGGATTTTCAATTTTATGAATGTTTTTGAATTTTTGATTTTATGACCTCAAGAATGTACACGAATATGATCCAATGTAGGACATGCCCCTAGTGCAATGTGATAGGACAAATTGATTTTTAGAATGGGTTGAGTAGTACTAGGGGAGATCATGATACAAACACTGGATCAAGCTATGATGTGGACATGGATGCATGACAGACACAGATATGGAAGCATGATGGGGGAATGATGCAGAGCAAGTCATGTAGCCCAAGATGGATGGAGAGTGCTTATTTTACACAAGGCACCTATTTTTCAGGTTTTCACCAAGTTACTTGCCCAAAGCACCACCGAAGTGGTTTTCACTAGAGGACAATTTTTTTTTCTTTACTATTTTCAATCTTTTTTTTTAATTTTTTGTGTTTTTGATCTTTTTCTAATTTTTTTATTATTTTTCTTAGGATATTTAAGATGAAATGAGATTATATGACCAATTGAAAGAACAAGATTCCCCACAATAGAGATAATGTAACCATGGATAAATGATAGATCAAAATGAAAGATTCACCACAAAACATGTCACACCAACAACATATCTCTTGTCAAAAGATGATAATGGTTGATTGATTAAGATTCCAAGAATGATTGATTCCATAAGGCATGATGATGATAAGAACTTAGGATCACTTATTTCCTCTAATTACAATAAGATTGATGATTTTTGATGATTGATTTGACAAAAGATAGGAGGATGGGATAATGTTTTACAGCTCAGCTCAAATATGACTTACATGATAAGATTCAAGGTTGCAAAGGGACATGATAACATGGAATTTGATAAGCTAGGAGATATGGGATGGAAGAATGAAAGGATAAGGATAATGAATGGGATGATCAAGATCAACTAGATAAGATATGGACACAAGGCCCAAGTATTTTTCCCATTAGTGCTCATCAAGACCAAGGACGAGAAGAAGGATGTATCTAGTTAGAATGATGGAATATGGATAGGACAAAAGATATGGGATGGAAGATATGGATAAAGCGTATAGGATAAGATATATGATGTTCAAGAAGATCCTTAACCTTGTCAAGATCAAAGGTGGGAAATGTGGAGGATAATATATCCATGATAGGAAGATGGAAGAAGGACTTAAGCATCAAGTTTCATGACCAAATATCTCTTTAGTAAACCATGGAAATGGGGATTAAACTCATGCACGTTGGCCTATCAAAGGTATGATGGAAGAATTAAGGACTTATCCAAAGGTTTGGATTAAAGGAGAAAAATGGGGGATGAATGTTGGGTAATGTATAGGAGGTGGGAAGGCTTGCTGATGGATAGATGGAAAGGATGGCAAGATCAACATTGGCACACACCTTGAAGGGTGGTGGAGTGATGGAGGAAAAATGGATTTGGAAGGTGAGATGTTTTTAAATGGAAAATTGGAGGAAGCTTTTGGATTAGCAAATTTGGATGCCAATTTAGATTTTATTGCTTCTATGAGACTTTTTGGAATCCACATGACTTCTGAGTTTGATTTTTGCTTTGTGGGCTTTGAGATTTTTCTTTTTTCTTTATGGACCTTTTTGGTCTTAGGAATTTTTCCTTTTGCTTTGATGGGCCTTTGTGGCCTTTTCAAATTTCCTTTTTATTTATGGACCTTTGTGGT
>VDFB02097857.1:39658-76321 GCA_007258455.2 Sequoia sempervirens
ATATCCTAATCATAATCCCACTCTAAACCTTAATCATAATCATAATCATAATCCAAAATCCATAATCCTAATCATAATCCCAATCCATCATCCTAATCATAATCTTAGATTCCAAATCCAAATCTAAATTTTAAGCCAATAATAACCAGAAATATCAAATCAAACCAAAGCAATTCCTATCTATCAAAACCTACCCCACAATCAAAATCAAGACATTAAACCCACTCATCATCCTCAAACCAAGGCTTACTAAAGACCATTTGTCCTATCTTAAGTGTATCAATCCCAAAACTCAACCATAATCAAGCTTACTTAAACACCTAGACTATCTTAAGTGTAACAATCCAACAAATCAATCACCATCCACTATATCCAACACTAAACTAAATCTTTCTTAATAATTTTTCATATCTTAAGTATATAAGTCAATGCAATCCATATCCAATCAAATCATCATCCCAAACAAATAGAAAAGGTTATAATCCATAATCATTCATCTAAAGTCAAGGTCAACCCAATCATAATAAACTCCAACCTTATCCAATTCATCACAAACCTAAAATACTTGGTGAATCCAAAACTCTAGGTAATCCAAATCAACATCCACAACTATTCATCATTGCTAAATATGTTATTATTTAATTAATAAATTTAATATTCATCTACAATTTTTCACTATTTACCCAATCCCATTTCTATCCTAAAATCACTTAATTAAACTTCTATAGTTCAATTTAGTTAAATAAAACTAAATATTTATTTACCTAATTTCCTTATCCCCTTTCCAAAAATTAAATAAATGTTTAAATTTATTTGATTTCCTTTCTTCTATCCACTTTTCATTAGTGGGATAAATTTATTAACTCACTAGCCTACCACTTGCACATTCCTAATCCTAGTCAAATCCACCTCAAATCATGCATAATCCCTAAATACATAGATCTAGGTATGGCCTTTGCACAAGGCATAGGTCCTTTATACATATGATATATCCTTGTTACCATGTCACATGGGTCAAGGACTTGCCCATCCCCCTAGGGTACTCCCAAGAACCATTTTCCATCTTGTCCATCCAATCTTATGAATAGAATATTCCACCATTGATTTTTCTCTGGTCTTGGACTCCTTCTCAACTACCAACCAAGTGAGGACACTTGTCTTCCTATAATCTCTTGAAGGTCTCAACCATTTTGAGCCCTTGATCCATTTTCTGTCTTTTCCATCTATTTTTCCTAATTAAATATTTCACCATTGATTTTCCTTTTATTTTTGAGTCATTCTCATCCCTCAACCAAGTGAGGACACTTTTCTTCCTCTCATCTCTCCAAGGGTCTCAAACAATTTGATCCCTCAATTTACACTTGTATTCCTAGCCATCTAATATTATAGCCAAAAATATATAAAACATATAATGCTATTCAAATCCATTTAGCAATATAATCTTCTTATTTTCTATTTAGATTTATAATTTTTTTAGAATCTTTTGATAGACTGATCCTAATGTTCCACTAAGGATGAATCTTAATATGGTTGTCCAATTAGATAAGAGTGATATCTCTAATGATGGTCAGATTGAGATAAATTTGGGTGACCAAGAAGATTATGATTGTGAGGCACATGTAGCCCAATGAGAGATTCATTTCATACATAGAAATTTTTGATGAATACACTATAACAAGCTAATTTGATGAGTACATTTATAAGATATTAATGTGATGCCCTCTTGACAAGGAAATTTTACAAGATTGTGGATCCTTAATGATTCTTTCTAATGTTGTATCCTCTTCCAATCCTACTACTACCACCATCAACCTCAATTTTACCCCTATAATTTCTACTATCTCCACCTCATTCCCTTTTAACTTTAATCCCAAATATGGTATATCCAAACATTATACTCCATCTTTCATTACTTGCACTAACATATACATCTCTTCTAGCATTGCATCCATATTTACTCCTATCGCTTCTATAGCCATTGCGCTTACATCTTCCACCAAAGTAGCACATACCATCTTCCTATCCCAAGTTAAGACCAATACCTCCCATAATGTGTCAAATCCATTCATAATCATATTCATGCCTTTTATCTACTCCCTTCTTTACCTCCACAATTTTGCATACTTCTAACACCACACTTGTTCCCATTGTCACATTGGATACACTTATGAATGAAATCACAAAGCAATAAACTTAATGATAATAAGAAGGATACGATTTCATTCAATCCTCCACATCACATGCCTTTAGATTTTGAGATTGTTGCATGCTTGTTGCATATGGGATCTATAACTCCTCACTTTTAAATGTACAGTTGAAAAAAAGATCCTAATGTTCAATTGCAATCATTTACAATAGCATGTATTGATTTTCCTTACGATGGTGTTATTCTACCTACAATTTGATTTACTTTTTTTTGGTAAGTCAAGAATTTCAAGGCTAGCTCGATATACTAGAGGCAACACATGTAGAACATGCTACAATATACAATAGAGAGAAGAAGTAAAAGAAATAGGAACAGTGAGAGAATAAAAGAATAAATATGTACATAAACTATCCTTGAATTTATGAATGATGAAAATTCTACCAAAAAGTTTCTAACACAATAAAATCTCAAAATAATTCATTATTGTCATTGGTGTCCATGACCTAAATATTGGTGGAAAATAAATGCTAAAATTTACCTCTATAAGTCAACTATTACTTCATTTCTTGTACACACTTTTGTTTTGATATTCTTATGTGTTTGGTATTCATGAAAGTGATTGATAATAATTGAGCTTTGACTTTATCTTAATAGCTAGGTTTTAACTTTCGATTTAACTTTACCATGAGCTCATTTTCATAACCCATATCACTTTTAAATCAAAGCCCTAAAATATCATGGTCTTTTAAAAATCCCCTAGAGTTAGATGCCCTTTTAAAATATTAATAGGCCCAATAGTTTATTTTATTAAAAGGAAAGAGCTCCATGTTGAATAAAAGAATTCAACCTTCACCTGTCCTATTTGTCCCATCACTCTGCTTGAATACTTCAAGCTAATCTTGCATTACTAAGTTGATATAATTTGAAATATTCCATTGTACTTACATGACTATTAGATACAATTGATATTATGTGGTTTATGCATCCTCTCTAACACCTTTAAATTAGTTCCTTAATGATTGCAAGGATTTTTGGATTAATTTCAATCTGATGATTGATAAGTGTCTCATTGTTGGCATTATTTCCTTGCTCCAAATGCTTTGTACTACCTATTTCATACACTGAGAATGTTAACTCAAACTTTTAAATGTAGTACAAATTTAAAATTTTCCACACCAATAAATATATCTTCAAATCTTGAACTTGTGCAAAAATCTCTCAAGCTATAATTTCCTCCTTTATAGGTCTCATTACCCCTTGCCCTAAAATTGCAAACATTTAATTTTCCTTGAGTTAAAACCTAAAATTCATCAACAATTTTAAGTATGAAGGTGTGTGGGATAATTCTAGCCTTGGGTAGGTTTACCTTAGTATTGTTTCCTTCATTTCCTAAAAAATCTTATTTCCCTGCATGCTTTGGACCTCTAAGTTTTCCTTTGCTAGAATCTCTTTCCTCCACCCCCAACTTCCTTGCTAACTTAGTCTTTTATCTTCTATAGTCTTTTTATACTTCTCTTACCTTGCTATCTCATCTACCAATTTATTCAATGAACCCCTTATTTTTCCTACTTGTTTGGATTTCAGACTTCCCCATCTTAGCATCTATTTCCTCTTCATTTCTCTTGAGATTTTATTCCTTGATTCATTGCATCTTGAACATATTCAAACTTCCCCCTTCTAGAATGCATTGCCTTTGTTCCTCACATCCCCACAATCATGTTCCCTTATATCATAGGGGTTTTTGAAGTTTCATTTCCCCACCCTACACTCCATCCAAAAAAAATTATCACCTTGATCCTTAATCTTTGAGGGATCAAATATTGTTAGTCTAAACCCTAATAATATTGTCGACTTCTAGCATTTTCATTAGTACCATTTCCAAATTTGAAACCTCAATCCCTACCCCTTCATCACTCTCAATAAATCAAACCTATTACCTATTATCTTGATAACAACAAAGTTATATCCCCAATCCATAATTCCCGCCAATATTAGTTGTGTCAAAAATCTTATCATTGCTCCTACTTGCATTGGGTAGCACCAAACCCTGATCACCTCTCCTAAAATTAGATACATGTCTAAATCCTACCCCACTCCCCATCATTCTTGCACCATTTAGACCTTTAGGATTCTCTCTACATTGTCCCACTTGAAAAAATATTTCTCAAAGATTTTGGTGTCAATTTAAAATTGGATACATGTCTAAATCATAATCCCACTCCCCATCATTCTTATACCATTTAGACCTTTAGGATTCTCTCTATCATTATCCCATGAAAAAATGTTTTTCAAAGATTTTGGTATCTTATTCAATTTACACTAAATTAACATAAGATACTCATGGTAATATAAATAAATATATAATATCAAGATGTCTGATGAATTCATATTGATTGGAGGTATTCCTATCTGAAATTATGAAACCGCAAGAAAAAAAGAAAATATGTCATTCCACTTGACAACTTTATATGGTGTGCTGTCCAAAACAGCACTAAATACAAATAAAGGGTCAAGGTGCTCCATATTCAATTGAGCTCAGACCTGGAATTTCAGGCCAATCGTCTGTAAAATAAAAAACCGGGCACTAAATTTTTAAAACATGCGAAGTATAACCTGAAGTAACTTGATATATTTATAAACAGATGTAATTTCTACCGACCTCTGTTCAATTTAATCTATGGAATACAATCAAAATTCACCAAACAGGCTATGCACACAATTTTTCAGGCCTGATTCTGCCCACCACCTTATTGCAACTTGTGCATCTGACTCAACCATCAATGATCATAAAACGTCAATCTTTCACAGGCAGGGTCCTACTCACATTTAGACTCTGTTCAAAGCATGGGAATGTCGGGAACTTCTTGCTGTATTACACCAAAATAACCTATGAATGACGCTAAAAACCAGTGAGTAAGACAGAAATTTCGAAATCAGAAGTTGGGATGTGGATAAGCCGTCGCCCTGTAGATCACAGTCGGTGCACAATGTTTTTAGCGCCGAGTAATTTGAATTCCACGTACTACTTTCCCGATTCGTTTCCCATTTGACTGGTAGGGACCACGATTTTCTTCTCGAACAGCTTTTGAATTTGGCTCTGTTTAGCGATTCTTAGCAGTGTTGATAACAGCAATGTTGGGGAGAATGTTTTATGCAGAGGTTTGATATTATAAGGATTGAGGTTGGGTATATATCTTTGGTGTGTTTAATGGAAATAATTTTAAATTTTTGTTATTATGGTGAGAGGTTATTTTTGTTATCATTTGAATTTGAATGAATTCGGTATAATGGATGTTTATTACTAAGAGGTTAATCTTTTAGTTGGAAAGAAAGAATTATTATTGTCCATTATTTAATTTTGGATAGATTTGATAGAATAGATTATCCTTCAATTCTTCCTTCAATTATTCATGGAGCATGTCAACATGACAATAAAAAGGATGAGATTGGATTCAAGCCTTGGGCAAATTTGGTGGAATGGATACCCCTTAGTTATTGACGTTAAGTCAGAAGAAGTCAATTGTTCATACAATTATTCAACCCAACACCACAAGGGATGAGGTGCAATGATTTTTTAAATCAATAAATCTTCACCTTTTAGCAAATAATTTAAATTGGGATTGAAGATTTTGGCAAAGAGAGTGAAAAAGGAAGGGGGGGATCAATTGTGCTAATTATATTCATAACTGCATTTTGCACAAGGCGGTTATGAGTATCACTCTAGATGTGGCCTGGTCCAATATCAAGCCTGATGTTTCCTTCTTTAGGGTATTTTGTAGTGAGGCTTGAGCATTCATACTAGATGACTGGTGTAAGGCAATGAAAAAGAAGAGTCAAACATTCATTTTCTTTGGCTATTGTGAGGATGTGAAGGCTTATTGATTCTTTGATCCTATCATGAAAGATGTTTACTTGAACACAAAGATAAAAATGCATGATTTAAGTCCAAGAGATTTCTAAAAGACTTGATTAATAGGAGTTAGATTAAATCCCATAATAATTTAGTAGTAAGAAAAGGGTTTATGATAATTCATGATGAAGACATAATAATGAAAAGCACTAAATAGTGGATCCTTGAAGTGATAATTGACATAAAGTGTTGCATCATATATAAAGTACCCAATACATAAGGAGCAATGAAATTACAGGTCGGTATGGATTAATGGTGATAGATTCTAGAACCCATCAGTTCTATTGCCAACCAGATCGTATGAAAACCAGGTTGGAATGTTGTTGGAGTCCACAACATGAAAACTTTCCATTGACAAGGCGTGGAAGTTGGAAAATAATTTAAGTCAGTGTAAAGATGAACTTCTTCAGGCAGAGATAATGTGAGCACGCGGCCCTCCACTTGGTTGTGGGCCTGTGGGCTTTGGCACGCTGGTTAGTGCCTCTTTTATTATTATTTAAAAAATTGATGGTTTTATCTTTATGTTAAACTATAGCCCGTCTGGTCCACTTGGTTAATATTCTTCATGTACCCGTATACGTTTTGTCAATTGACATGCCATGAACCCATTTCATAAAGGGGCTCTCCTCTTAAAAGGGGTTTGGGATCTATAATATAATATTGTTAGGTGAAATTATCATACCAAATGATAATAGTAGGGTTGATCTGAGATTTGACAAAAAAATAATAATAATAATAATTTTAAATTTTAATATTTAGTTAATTAAAAAAAGTTTGTATTAAGTTAATTAAGTATATATTTTTTAAAATTAGATGTTATGTGTTAGTATTTAGAGATATTTAGTTGAATTCATTTTATCCATCATTACTAAAGCATTCTATCTCATTTTATTTGGAACGTTAAAGGAACAATTAATAGTAAAACATTTGGATTTGCTGCATTAAAATGAGTAACAAATCTGCATATATTCATTATAGTGCCTTTGCCTACTATTATTGATCTTTTGTATACATTTTGGAGATTGACCTAGGGGAACAATTCTTCTTGTGACATAATGGCATCCCTTTCTAAGTATTTGTAGGTATTGATAGCTCTTAAAGATAAGAAAAAAACAACAAAGACAAAGATTTATCAAGAAAACCATAGAGAAAAAAATTAGTTTATGGAGGATGAAATCCAAACTCAAAGGACTAATCCATTTTTATGGACCTAGCCTAAACCAAGGGACTTGATCTCAAACAAAGCATAGATCAATCATAAACCTTGATACATCTACTAATAGAGAGATCACATTTCCCTTGAGAAAATACTAATCTAATTTTGGACTCTTCAACAAAGGTAATAAATCATCAATTAAGAGTCATATAACAATATCCATTGCATTTAATTTCCTAAAATAGATATTGTAAATATCAAATTTATCAATCCTAACCCATCATCATTTAATCTTATAATGATTTGGGCTCAATTATTTGCATTTGTGTGATTTTCCTAAATTAGCCATATGGAAAGATTATGTTCCTTTACATTTTTGTGAACTCATCTAATCCTAGACAACTTAGTTTTCTTTAGATAGGGTTTTTCATCAAATTAGAGTTTTTAGATTTGTGTAATTTTTGAGTTTACATCTTATTTTTAGACTTGAACCACCTTGATTGCATACTTGTGCTTCATTGATATATCTTTCCTTTAGAATTTTATTCCTATACTTTCTATCTATCATGCACCTTACCCACCCTTGAATTTTCTTTAGAGTTTGTGTTGTTGAGATTAGGTATCATCCTCCTCACATTCTTAATGATCATATTTATTTAAATTTGTATTAATTGTGCTCACATGGCAAAGGGTGCCTTACTTTTTAATTTATATTTGGCAGTTGTGACACTTAGTATCATAGAAGTGATAAATGTAACTTTGTCTACTTATAAGGTGTGAAAATTTTACTTTGGGAAAAGATCATGAACAGAGAAAATTAGAAGTGGACTAGAAACCCAATGAGGATTATCAACTAATGCATGAAATCGTCTTGATAAAAATGTAGATATATTAATTAATTTTTACTTGACTCAGGCAACAAATTTTCCCATTGTTTAGCACATGGTATTGGAAGCTATCCTTGGTTTCCAATTTTAGACTTGCCTGTTGTAGTGTAGAAAAGTGTATCCCTTTACATTTTCACACATAATTAGGAATTAATATTAAAATGAACTTAATGATGCCTTAATTTAGTGTTGCAATATGTATTTTACACATCACATTAATTTTAGGGCCCTATTAATTAAAATGGACTTAATTGTGCCTTATTTTTAGTGTTGTAGAGTGTACCTCTTTACACTTTCACACTTATTTAGGGCTTCCTTAATTAATTGAGGTTAATTTGCCTTAATTGACCCCTTTAATTCAAATCTAAGCCTAATTAATTGCATTTTCTGAAGAGGAAACCCGACATTCATTAATGCCTAAATATAACACTTCTCATTGAGCAATGTGTATCATAGGTGAGTGACCTAGGACCCATTCGCCCAATGGGTCCTCACTTAGACCTAGGACCTAAATTTAAATTATCTTTTTGGAGGTATTTTAACATTTTCAAATCTATATTCATATGTTGGCTTGTGTTATTTGAATTTTTGGAAATTAATGTTACATACCTATAAATATAAGGGCATTTCACTAAGTTTCACCTAGAAAATTCAAGTTATCATGAGAGTACTTTCACAAGAGCAACTCAAGGCATTCATGAGTAGATTTAATGAAAAATTATTGTAACAATCAAGATCCAATTGTCATGTCAAAGTCTTCTTGCATCATGCATGTTTTTGGAGCTAATATGATGATGTAGGTTTCATGATCCTTTCAAGCATTCAAGGAATTGTTTCAAATCAAGTTTCAAGGTCAAGATCCACATCCATTGAATCCATTTCATGCAAGTTGCAGATTTACATTCCAAGGTTCATTCAAGGGTTTGGTGAGTTGTGACATAAAGTTGTTCACTTATCATTCATTTCATGCTATTTCATTTAATTTCAAGGTTTGATTACCAAAATGAGGTTTGACCTCATCGAAAACAAAACATGTTTCCCTCTTGATTTGTGTTTGCAGATTTAGGTGGAAGAAATCTTGAAGATCTCTTGAAAAGCAAAATTGAAGAACTTGTCAAAGTTGAAAAAGTTATCACAAAGTTGTCATCTCCTGAAAACTCAATTACAAAATTTATTTTCGACTCTCTAAACCTGAAACCTAGGAAAATTGAAGGATTTAGATATGTAGCTGAGGCTCCCAAAATTTGCAAACAAACCCTAACCCAAGACCCATTTGCCACTAGGTGAATGAATCCCAGATCAACTTCAGTAGAGCACTTTTCACGACTACTAGACATCATCTTATCTCTCTCTGATCTATGATTTTATTTTTGGTTCCATCGGTATTGAGCTTAATCTATTAGATCCACATTGTAGATTGTATTTTAGGTTTGATTTTCTATTTTTAATCTTTCACCTCAAAGTGTTGTTTAATTAGGACCCTCATTCTTGCAAAAAAAGGAAATAAGTAGATTCAAACTTTGACTTGACTCACCTAAAGGCTGATAGTCCTTTAACATTATGTGGAACTCATTTGTTAATGAAATAAAGAGAAATAGGTCCCAATTAGTTCATCAATCCCATTTTGATTCACCAACAACAAACATATTTTTCTTTCTTTCATTTTGGTGAACCTGTGTTTGATCATTGCAATTTTCTAATTTTGGAGTCCATTTTCACCCTAAATCTAGATCTTGCATTCATTTTCATTGCATTGAATTGAATTGAATCTCATTTAGGGTTGTTTAACTTTCATTAGTTTAAATTTCATTTAGGGTTTTAGGATTTCATTTTTGTATCTCTTAAAATTTGAAAAAAAAAATAATCATTTTGCAAATCATTTGTATAGCATTGCATCATCATTCATTTGCATTTGAAAATTGAATCAAAATTACACATCAAATTAGTTCTCCTAGTTTTTCATTTTTCCATAATTTGCATTTGCATTCAACATTCATTTCACAGAAAATTCAAATTGTAACTCATTGTTTTAAATCAAAATATAGAAACCACTAGAATCAACTCAAAAATCTATAAAAACATTTTTAAAAACCATAACCTAGGACCTATTCACCCCTAGGTGAATGAGTCCCTAATCAAGTTCATTTCCTGAATTTTGGGGCATTAAAACGTCTGTTTCTACATTCTACTTTGTTGTTTTCAGTTTTATGTTTCAATTTACAGAATTTCCATTAAGTGGAATTGATCATATTTAGCTTCATTTGATAAATTTAGTGCATTGTGTGATTTATAAATTGCATTTACAAGACATCATTTTCAGGTTTTTGCATAGTATAGTCAGAAAATTACATTGTTATAAATTTGAAAACATGAAAATCCCCTTACATTTCAATCAATGAACATGTGCATTGGTAATCTATGGAAGTCTTTAACATCTTTCTAGTTGATGTTTCAAGTTGTGTTTTTTTCATTGATCTTAATATAGTTGAACCTAATCATGCTCAATCAACTCCTAATGAATGTCCTCATGAAGTTTACATCATAGGAGAAGATGATGATAGCATGAAAAATTTCACAAAGGATTACCTTAATAATCTTGAGAACAATTCATCCTTTTACCCATCCATGCAACAACCAACACCCTCTACCATCCCACCACTTGATATGTTTGGTCTTCTAAGCCCTAAAATTGATTCACAAATCAAGCCTAAACCTCCAACAATGAGTGAATCTAGCTCCTCTAATCAAGTGCATACATATCCATCTTATTTTAACAAAGTAACCAACACACCCATCAACCTAGGAGAGACCTATGGCAAAGGACTTAAAATATTGAATAAACAAGGATGTGACATAACTAATGAGCATGAAATTCACAAGCTTCTAGAACAAATCCCAAGTGAAGATACTAAAGGATTAGGATACCAAAATCCTTATCCCTCCACATCTTTTAAGGATACAAATGTCCTCCATAATAATGATGAAGTAATGTCTCAAAATGATGATAGGAACACTTTAGGTCCTTCAAATCAACCTCAACAAGATCCTCAAACAAACAAGAAATCCAAACCATGCAAACTCAAAAAATTGTCATTTCTAGATACTAAAACACAAATTGAATGAAATATGGAACACCTTCTTCATATAGGATGGATCACATTACCACCTCCTAGTAAGGGTAACAAGCCTAAGAACATGAATTATTGTGAATACCATAGAACTCTTGGGCACCTTACTGATGAGTGTCATGCCTTAAGGAGGATCCTTGAAAAGATGTTCTAAAACCCCTGAAAAAGAGTAAAGTGTTGGAATTGTAGTAAAAGAGAGCATGTGAAGAAAGAATGTAGGAATAAGAAAAAGAATTTTGATTCCTTAACAAAAATTTCCTTTGATGATGATTTTGATGCTTTGTTTATTCCGCTAACACTATGAGGGATGATGCTTTACTTATTGATTCAGGTTGCTCCTACCACATGACTCCTCACAAGGAGTGGTTTACTAATTATAAAGAATATGATGAGGGAGATGTTTCCTTGGTGATAACAACACAAGGAGGATTGTTGGTAAGGAAATGAAAAGTTGGTTTTTAATGATGGGAGGATTAAAACTCTTGATAATGTTTTACATATTTCAAGACTTGCAAGAAATTCACTTTTAGTGTCCAAGTTGAATGATTTCGGAATGCATGTGAAATTTGATAAGTTTGGTGATAGCTAAAGGATCTCAGATAAGGACTTTGTTTAGGCTAAACGCCCCTACTTTATGTAACTTTGCCAATGTAACTAACACTGAAAATGCATGTATGTTGTTGCACCATAGATTGGGTCACATAGGTGAAAAAGGACTTAAGACTATTCGAAACAAATAGTTGGTTGAAAATATTTCAAATTATTCTATTGGTAAAAATTATTTTTGTGAATATTATGTGTTTGGTAAAAATAAAATAGATCATCATTTTCTAGTGGAACTAATAAGGTGTAAATAGATTATTAGAAATTGTTCATTCAAATGTATGTGGACCAATGGATGTTGAATATTTGCATAAATCTCGGTATTATGTCTTATTCATTGATGATGTCTCAAGATACACTTTTATGTATTTTATTTTATCTATTCTACCAATTTTAGCAATGTTTCTCCTTACATCATATTCATCAATGTTGGTCTTTCTCCTTCTAAGTAGTTGACATGTTGAATTAGAAGAAGTATATTGGTAATGATCCCTTAGGTCTCCATCTTTTATTTTTTATTTAGCACTTTGATTATTCGCATTACCTTAATTACCTCCTTGTGTAGGCTTATATGCATGTTGCCTTACTCTATACATGGTGATGAAAATATATATGTTTTAAACTAAATTCTTATAACATATTTTCCACTCTGGTAAAGGAGATAAAATTTACTTGAAAATAAGCATACTGCTACAAACTAAAACAATTGATACAAATGCATACAACTCTTATGAGTTTTGAAGGATTTTAAAAGGATGTTTGGAATTTGAGTCCCTGACAATGTCATTTTGTTGGGTCCCAAAAGTATTACTCCACTTCCTAAAACTAAATCTCACTCAAAATTTTGGAGTTTTATCATTTGAGTGAAATCAATTCATCCACCAAATTATGGAGGATTTATGACCAACTCAATAAAGTTGGTTAAATCTCTCCTACACTTCAAGATTAAATTAAACTTAGATGAGTGTTCCTAAAGGTTTGAACAAATGAAAGATAATTAAGGATGGTGGTAATTAAATCCATATTATTGATACAACTCTAAAGATTGGTCATTAAGCACAAGAGCAACTAGTTACCCTACTACCTCCATATAGCCAATTACTTCCTTTACAATGAGTGTGAGGTACATGCAAGATAGAAAATTCCCATAGAGTTCTAAAGGCTATTCCCTATAAATTGGTGAAACCATAAACTATATTAACTAAGAATAAAATAAAAATATTGATTTAATAATTTGTTGAGCCAAATTATCATAGATCAATGCTTATTTATGGGTAATAGAGTCAAGTTTATAGAGGAGACGTGATGATAGAAAAATATTGAATAACTTATCTAAGCATAAATATGCATAAAATGAGAGTGTTATAGGAAAAACATGCTTATTTGTTAGAGTAATCATGCATTAGCTAACAATTAATTAATCTTTAATTGATTATTAGTCTAATTTATTCTCGTACACTTAATCTAAACTTAGGAGTGTTTTATACTTTATTAATTGAGTTAATATTAGATCATTGTGTCTCATGTCATGTGATGTTGACACTTTTCATGATCTAATCCCTTTCTCATTTAGGGTTTTTCTCTTATAAACACTCAACCCTCTTTGTAAATATCTCTCAGATATTATCTAGAGCTTTTCATATCTTCTTGAAAGTCTCTTTTGTAACTTTTTCTTGTTGAGGAATATTGCACATATTGTTTGTAGATCTCTTGTGTGGAAGGTGTATTTGTTTGTTGTTTGATCATGTGGCTCATGGTTTTGTGTTTGTTTCACAATTCTAACATGGTATCAAAGTGTGGATTCAACGAACCCCTTCTCAGTTTATGAGGTTTATTTTCTTCAACAAGGGTTGAAGGCTTTAGATTTGAATCCCCTTTGTTTTTTTTGCAAATTTTGGAGGTGGGTATTTTTTGAAGCATTTTTGTGTGAAAAGGACCTCATCGTTGGATCCAAAGCTGTTGAAAATGTCAACTTTTGCTTTTGTTTCTCCTGATTTTGATTCTTGATGCCAGATCTACAAGATTTTGAAGCAGTTGCTCTTTTTCTAGATCCAGAGGGTAGATGTATTTCTGGTATGTTTTGAGCCAAAACAGGCATTGCCATCATGCTCAGAAGGCCCAAAAACCTTAAGATCACCTATTAAATCGTTAAAATCTGTGTCGAGAGTTTTTAAGGAAAAAAAAATTGCCAGGGAGGCTATACAGCCTCCCCAACACGCAGATCGAGGTAAAAAAATATTTTTTAATTTTTTTTCCCTACAAATTCCAAAAAAAAAAAATAAAGGCCTTTTTTTTAAAAAAAAGGCCTATAGGTTTTCTTCAATTTTTAAAATTTTGTATAAAAAATTTTTTTTGGGTTTGAAACCTGAGGGTACTTGCCCCCTGCCACAACAGAGTGGTAGGCCCTTGGGCCCTACCCCACATGGGGAGGGAACCCATGGGGATTTCCAACCCTACTAATGGTAGTGGCAGCTCCCCTTAGGCGCCCCACCCATGGGGTTGGTGTGGGGTGGGCCTTGCGCTGCTGCCCCAAAAAAAAAATTAATATATTTTTTAAAAAATTGGTTTTTTTATATATTTTTCTTAAAACCAAACAAAATATATTATTTTTTTTAAACAAAAAAAATAATAGTTCTTTTTCTTTTTTACCTTAAAATAAAAAACAATAGTTTTTTGCAAATAATGCCACATGCACTGTATTTGGAGATTTTTTTTTCCAACACCTCTAAAATTGGCAAGCCTCTATTTCTAGAGGTGTTTTTTGCTAAATTTGGAGGAGATCCATTTTTTCCCTACACAACCCCTCTTCATTGGGATTTTCAATTTTGCACCTCAACTTTCGGAGGTCATATCTCGGTCATACGGTGGTATTTTCGAGTGCAATTGTTTTTGAAACGGGATACAATTTTGAGATCTTTGCAATGGTGGAGGTATTTTCTAGTTTGGACTTCTAGTTTTTTCTAGAATTCTATTTTCTTAGTGTTGTTGCTGTTTAGTTCTCATTTTGGAGACTTTTACAAGCCATATCTTCTACATCTGAACACATTTTTAGGTGTCATTTTTTTGAAAGTGCATGTTTTTTCGTGTACTTCATCATGGTGCTACCAGTTTCCTCTTTTTCTATCAAAAATTTGTGTTTTCAGCATGTAGTCTTTTTTTGGACATTATGGGCTCCCATTGTATGAATTTTTCATTATGTAAACTCACTAAAATAAAGTGCCATAACAGGCATATCTTTTATGGGATCTTGCACATCACTTTGTATCTTATTGTGCTTGCACTATGTTATAAATTTCCATGAGGGTGTTTGATGTTTTTCCTTTGTTTGCCATCATACCTTTGTCAAGTGAGTGTTCCTTCCACGAAAACAACCTCATGCATGTGTGAATTTTGTTTTCATACCCTTTATATGTGGGTACTTTCATGTCTACATGTATAGATGTTCCCGATTCTTCTTCATCCACTTCTTTTTAGCATTCAATTTCAGTGTACCTGTCATGCCTCTTCCTTTTAACCATTATGAGGGGGTTTCTTCTATTGATGTTAATGCTTCTTTGGTTTCACATTGGAGTGAGCTATGTATACAGTATTTGTTCCTATGTACTAGGTGGATACAGCGGCTAGTTACCCATGCATTTTGGTGAGATGGATCACTTACCATATGGACACTCTTGGATTCTTATTTTTAGAATTTCAGCAGTCATTCTTCGACAGTGTTTGCAACTTCTTCATGCTTCATTGGTGTTCTTTTGTTCATCATTTGTTCTTATCTTTTGGGACAACATTGTCTTGTTTGGAGGCTTCTTCAGTCCTTCACTTGGCTTTCATCTCTTTTTGGAGTGGAATTTTTTTGATGAGGTTTTCTCTATTTCTTTGCATTATAGAGATCTTTTGTTTGTACATGGGTACCTTCATGGCCTTGTTTGTTCATGAATTCCTAATCATTTTCCTTTGCATTTTATACTTTGACACATTCATTTACCAATGGGATAGGTATTGTTTGTGAAACAAGATGCAAGTCTATTTTGGGGAGGATATGATATGGATGAAAGGATAGGTGTCAGAAATAAATCAGAGTAGATAAAGGCATGGAGGATCCCAATTTGTAGGTGTGGGGTTCATGAATAGCTTGTATAGGTGTGATATGATCTTGACATGGGAATGATGGGGTACTTTGATCTTTACTTGGAAAAGGATCACGAGGTGTAGGAGATAAAGTAACTTGCTCTTTATGTTTGGTATGGAATCATCGTGAAGTTGTGTGAAAGGAATATTTTGATCTTGAGAAGGATGAACATCCTCATGAAATGAAATGGTATCCTTGCATAGAAGCATGTATTGATCTTGATGAGGAAGGGAATCATGAGATTTTGTATAAAGTATATCTTAATCATCGGGTGATAGGACATCATTAGATAGGATGGAAGAATTATCATGCTCCTAAGATGCAATGGAATCTTGAGATGGTATGGATTCATCATACGGAGTGGAAGGAGGACTTGGAAGGATAATTTTCTCTTGAGATGGAAGGGAATCCTTGTGGATGAAAAGTGAAAGGAGGGGATCATCATAGAATTCTTGAGAGATGGGGTCTTGGTCAAAGATTGGAAGAAGTTGTGGAATTTTGGTATCATTGGATGAAGTGGAAAGAATTTTTTAATCTTGAGGTGTAGAGGAGTCTATGGCAGCATCGTTTGGACTAAGAGATTGACATGAATCATTGGATACAGAAGATATGATAGAAGAAGGTGGTTGGATGGAATTGTTAACTTGGATGAAAGAATCCTGAGATTTATTTTGACTTATGGGAGATGAAGATAGATGCATGACATGGTAAGATTGTTCAATATCCTTTGTGTTTGAAGACTTTGATTTGGGTTTCTCATTTAAATTTTTCAAGAATTCAAAGAAAATGAACTTGGATGATGTAGTTGTTGGTGGAGAAGGTGTCATATCCGTGTTTTTGCAGATGGATAAGAATAGATGTTTGACAAAAAATATCATTCTATGGTTGTTTCCCTTTGCATATGCCAGATTTGTTGTTTAAGGTTTTTTATTTGATGAGCTAAAGCATTCAATTATCCTCATCTATAATTTCAGCCATGTTGGTTTGATTTTCAATTTCCTATTCTTTGAGTTTATGCTTTTGTGTCTCAATGATTGAAGTTTCAATGGTTGGAGTTTCAAGATTTGACTCTTCAATGTTTTGATTTTCAAGTCCTTTTTCCCTAAGTTTTCATTTTTGCAACCTTGTTTGAATGGGCATGCAATTGTTATACTTTGTTTAAACTTTGATGTTAGTTTGGAATAGTGCCAAGAATTAAAACTAAGTTGAATAGAATGATAAATTCTATTGATAGGACTAAGTTTGATTTGATTGTATACTGTTTGTTTCATGATGAAAGGATGACAAATCCTGATGATGAAATTAGGCTTACCAATCAAAGATATGATGAGTTTAATGATTTAGGCACTCACTGAGATGTTTAGATGTAGGTTTAGTTTGGAGAATTCTACTTGTAGAGCTCATTTTTAACAAGTTTAGACTTCTAAGGTATAACAAATGATCTTGGACTTGAGAAAATTCTAAAATTTTGGTGAAAATTCTAAAATTTTGGTTCAAACTTGTGAGATGAGATACTCAAATCTTTGGAAAAGTCTTGGATTTTGACAATAGCAAAAGACGTATAATTCGAGATTGTTCTTGCAAGCTCTTTTTTAGAAATTGAAGGTCAACCTCTCTCTAAAGTTGTAAGGTGTTGATAACCGTATTTGATGTTCTTTTAGACTAAGAGGTTCGGACTTTGGTTTTTGAATTTTAATCTTTCATGAAATCATTTGGTAACACACATGTTTAGACTCTGTTTTTCCTAAGGACTAGTTGAATACTACTAAGGATTCCTGGGATGAGACTGATTATCAGATAGGAGATGCACCTAGGTCATTGTTTTGTGTTTTGCAAAAGGTGTCAAAACAGAGACAAGAAGCGCCATAGAATGGGAAAAAGGCACCAAAATAGAAACAAAAGGTGTCAAAACAGGTACAGAAGGCGCCAAATGGATTTATAACACCATTCCTTGAAAGCTTGTTTTGTTTTTTTGATTTTCCAATTGGAGACTTGGTTGTTTCAATGAATGTAATTCTGAATCAGGGTTTTCACTTTCGACATGTGATTTTTTGTTTGAATTTTTTTTTTAAAACACTTTGATAAAGACACATCAAGCATTGTACGCTCCTAAGGTTGTGAAAGACTATATTCTTTTGGATTCCACGTTGGTTTTACCCCAACCACACTTATTCTTAGTGGATGACTAGATGCTTGACCCCACTGGCTCCCCTCCATGACACTCGCTTCTCGAGGAAGCCAAGCACCACTACCCCTGAATCTCCCATGGCATATTTCTCATCTCTACTAAAAATTGTGAGAATGTGAATTCCTTCGTAATGACTGTTGTTGCACCAAAGAATGGATAAAGGTTTTTGGCCAAACTATAATAAGGGTTTTAATGTAGACATTTTGTTCGTGGGGGATAATCCATATGGCGAGAGACCATTGCTTCCCTTCTCATCAAAACTATCCTCATGATGTTGGCCTTTATTTCAATATCCACATCTATATACCAGCTAGAAGTTGCTTGGCTTTAGCGTGTTACCGGTTGGGTCATTCCCTTAGGTGATAAATTTTTCCCACAAGGTAGGCCCTCTAAGATAAAACAAAAGTAAGCAATTATACCCGTAGTTTGATCAATCTTTATTCCACATGAATAAAGAGAGAGCACACGCCATATACTCCACTCACACTCGCAGATAAACATGAATGGGTATGGATTTTTGGTCACCCAATTAAGGGGAGAGAATATACCTACCATCCATCAAGCACAAAAGACATGGTGTTCATTAACCTTTTAATTAAGCAATATTCCTAACTTAATCAAAAGGAAACAATTAAATCACTTCCAACCCCTACATAAATCATCAATAGTTTGATAAGAATGTCTTTGACAAGTGTTTTTAGTACAATGGATATCAAATGCTTTTTCTTTCACTTCAATGCTCCATGATCCTATTAAAACCTGAAATAAATGCTCAAAATGCTAGATGAGATCAATAAATAAGAAGTCATGAGGGTTAGATGAATGATTAAGCATAAAAACCCTAAAACTTAGACCAAGTTACAATGTGATTTGACTTTAGGTGTAAAATTGAAAATTTTAACTCCACAAAAATTGAGAAACACCTACACTATTTCATAGCTTATGAAATTCTACCCCATTTCAAAAAAAAAAGCTCCAAAAAAAACCTGTGTATGACCAAGATACGACCATTTTAAGATTAGACAAAAGGTGCCACAGAATAGGTAAAAGGCATCATAGAATGGGAAAAAAGTGCCAAAACAAGGACAAAAGGCACCACAACATGTGTAGAAGGCATCAAAACATGTGCAGAAGGTGCCAAAATAGGTGCAAGAGGTGCCAAAATGAGTGCAAGAGTTGTAAAAATAGGTGCAAGAAGCACCAGATTCTCACTTCTACACCAGATTCTCACTTCTAAACCTATGAACATAAATTTTCCAGAATTTTAAAAAAAATGGGGCAAGGCCCCATAGTGGGTGCCATTTTGAGTGTGTGTGAAATATGTAAAGTTAGTATCAACACAAACCTTAATGAAATGATTTATATCAAAGATTTGTAAGTAAACTACTCTATTTAGCAATTTCAATAGATCTTTTGAGAGCATCTCATTGTCCTCTATTCCTAAGGATTTATTAAACCATTTGGCCCTCAGATTTCAATGTTCACAATGGTTGTTAAAATGACAACTTAGGAAATGAAATTTGATATTTAATATGCAAACTAATGCATTTCCTTTATGAAAATATGTGATGAAAATGATAATGGAGAGTGTGATAAATGAACAAGTGGAGGTGGATGCTATGGTATTGAACTAGAATGATCTATATATGATTCTACATATGCTCAAATTCAAACTAAAAATGAACTAATATAAAATGCAACTATGATGCAAGATGAGACATAAAATGCAGCTATGAAGCAATATTTAAAGCTAAGATGTAAACGCAAAGAAAAACATGAAGCTAGATGTAACTATAAGACTCCAAAATGCTTCAAAGCTCTAAAGATAAACCTACATAGTAACTCTATTCAAAATGTGGATACCAAATACAATGCCCAAGGGTTGTATATATAGCCTTTTCCAAGCATCTAGTGAGCTGGCAATGATCAACGGTCCAGATTCGAACAAGAATGGATGGAGGAGATGGAGAGAATCAAGATGTTGTCCCCTTGACCAAAGACAACATGCCATTTAGATGGAAGAATCTCTTGACCAATGGGAAACATGCCATTTGGATGGAAGACTCAAGTGTGTGAAGAAAAAACCATGTGCTCCAAAATTGGTGGAAGTGTGTGAGGAATAAGCCATGTGCTTTTTAAAAAAATTGGTTAAATTAGAATTATTTATTTTCATGTGACCTTGGTGAGGTGGCACAAAAAGTTGTAGACATGTGCTTTAATTCCTAATCGGGATCAATGAAGATTAATTAAATAAAACAAGTTTATGGAACCTTGTTTATTTAATTAATTTAGAAGAATATGATTTAGATTTGGAGAATTTAGAAAATGAACAATATAAATAAATTGAGTTTATTTATACATAGTCGAAGTATTAATTAAATAGCTAGTATTTAATTAATTAAAGGTGATGACCAATTTTAGGTGTATACATTTTTCCCCTCTTTGAAGTAATGTGTTTACACCTTGATTCAAATAAAAATTTGATATTGATGCTCTAAAAAATTTTTGATGCCCCAAACGATGCCCCAGACATTGATTTTCAAGTACTGATGGATATATGCTCCCTTGAGAGATAAATCGGTGAAGTTCAGAATTTTGATGATTTAATGATTGTGTGATAGTATTGTAATGATGTGATGATGATCCAATGTTAAACCAATGATATTTTGATATCAGACATGATTTATCTCTCAAATTTTGATTCTACGCTCTCTACTTGAATAATTTTGATTAGTTAAATCCAATTTTTGGTAAAAAAGAAAAAATCCCACCATAATTCCCTCCATTAACCTTTAAAAAGGTAAAAAGTGGGAAAAGTGAATTCATTTGCACGTTGTGATTTTGGAGAATTTGAAGAGTGGAGAGCTAGAGGAAGATGGTGATTTTGTATCACAGGCATCGTTTCAAGCGCGTGCATCACCATGGTCGCCCTACTACAGCTGGACCTACAGTACACATTATGAGAAACCTCCTTTAATCATTTTCCTGCCTTTTATTGGTGTTTTGAATGTGGTAGATAGGTGTTATAGCCCATTTGAAGTTAATTTTGCACTTTTGGGGGTTATTTTTGCTGCTTTGGAGTTAGTTTTTAGGTTTTTCTGAGAGTTTTGGTGCCTCCTATTTTAGCGCTTTTTGCTTTGTTTTAGCACCTTTTTCTCATGTTGTGGCACTTATGGGGTCCCAAATGGCACTTTCTACTAGTCTTTTGGCGCCTTTTGTAAGCCTAATTTCATGTTTTGACCTTTTTGCCCCTAAAATGGCACCTTTTGTTGATTTTGTGGCACCTTCTACTCATTTTGTGGTGCCTTTGGGGTACCAAATGGCACCTTTTGTTGTTTTGGGGGTGTTTGCAAGATTTTCCCTTGAATGATTCCTAATTATTTGCCCTGTTGTTTTGCATGTCTAACAATGTTTGATTGATTAAAGTCCTCCTGGTTATGTCAAATGTTGCATTGTTGATGTTCGTTGAGGCGTGTATAATGTTTATGAATCAAGTTAGTTGTTGCATTGTCCTATTCAGTGATGCTTTTGATTAATTTCAGTCTAATTGTGTGATGTTCGTTGTTTGATTAATGTTCAATAAGATAATTGATGATTTGATCTCATGATAGGTGAGAGTCAAATGATAGGACTGATAATGATGTATTGACGTCATGATAGGTGAGGATCAATAGTAGGATTGACAATGTATCAACCTCATGATAGGTGAGGATCGATAATAGGATTGAAGCTCAATCTACCAAATAATAGGTGAGGATCGTTGATAGGACTGATGCTTGATCGACCTCATGATAGAACTAATTCTTGGAACCTTTAGGTATTTTGTCCACTTTTACTACCCATTTGCAAATAAATTTTAATGATTGAGCCCCTAGAAAGTTCTGACGCTTTATTGTGTTGGAATACTAACTAGCCCCAAAAGATTCAAAGAGCACATAATATGCATCTAATTCATAATCTAAATCCACGACATTTTACAGTGCTTTCAAAATCTGGGGTTAGGGTTGGATACTACTCAAAATATGCTATGGGTGGCTTTAGAATAGTGGTTTACAATTTATTTGAGGAAGGAAATTTCGCTTTTTTCCTTTTCCCCATATGCAATGGGTTCGGTTGAACCAAATGGTTCGACCAAACCCATATAACCTAAATAGAAATAATCATATAAATTAAAGGGGTTTAGTTGAACCTTGGTTCGATTGAACCCCTTAAATATGACAAAAAAATAAAAATTCTCTCATTTTCAACTCACTTTCACTTTCTAAATTTACCAGTCACTTTCCCAGGTGCGTGCGGCAAACTGACGGTGAGCAAACTGACTTTTTCTTTCTGGTGAAAGAAAATTTAACTTCATCTCTCCAAATTTCATCATTTTGGCTTGCATATCGAGCACCAGGTATTTAAAATTCAATTTTTTTAGACTTCAAAATGCATTTATTTGTTAAATTTTGAAACCCTAAATGTAATTTTTTTCAAATTTGTTGAACTCAAATTGTATTTATTTGAAAGTTTTTAAAGCGTTTTCAACATGTAGTATTTTGCTTTCCCACTTTGCATACATTTTTGTCCTGTGTAAATGAAATATGCCTTCCCATTTCAGCAATCAAAGCTATGTATAGCCTTCTCCTAAATGGAAAGACCAAGTGAAACATATATAAGAACTTAATAGCATATGGAAACAAACAATATAAAGTTATGAAGTTATGGATAATATTTTAAAAGGAATTTGAGGCGTGGAAAAACTTCCCATATTAACCTATCAAGAGATAAATAAGCAAAATAGATTTAATTTTAGTTACAAGAAAAATGTAAAAATTATAAATTTATAACATAATTATGTACATGGTAAAATCCTCTTGGAAGAAAAATCCCACAACCAAAAACATGAACCAATTATATTATTTGATAATAATATCATTTACAATAAAATATTCATGTGCATACCCTTATAGTAGTATCATCAACATGTGAATATGGAGTAATTTCTAGTAGCATGATGATACCTACAAAATCATTATGCTTTCTCCATCTCAAGCACCCATAAATAGGAAAAATTCAAACCATAAACCAAGTGTGGTTTAACCAAAGCCATGAGCCAAAATAATGACCTAAAAATGGCAACAAATTTGGCACAAATTCCAACATCATATTCCTTGACTTGGTTTATAGGATGTATTTAGCAAATGCTTCACATCTTGTCAAAAAAATTCAAATCCTCCTCCTCATAACCGACACTCCATTTTTGACATATTCAAACCCATCATTTAAGATGATCTTGATGATTTTCATAATTCTAGTCAATATTCTAGTGTAACCCCCTTTTTTTATTCTCTTATGTGTCATATAACATTTCATAAGTAATTCCCATCTTACAATTTCATACAATGCTCTTACAACTTCTTAAATATATAAAAAGGACAACCCTAGTTCAATTAGGATTATTTAATTATTATCACCTACATCCATTCATTACATGTTATTAGTTTTTAGTTGCACACATTATTAGGAAATATGCATTGTCTAAGCAATTGGGGTATATTGCATGTTTCAGAGTGTTTTCCTTGATCTTTTATCTAGTTAAATTAATATCCTTTAAAATCTTGTTTTATAGAGTTTTCATCTTAACTCTAATATGACTAGCAAATAAAATGTGTCTAATTGAATCATTTTTTGATATAATAGCTAATGACAACCATATAAAGAGCCACATTAAAGAAGATGAAAAATAATGATCACTTGAGACTATGATTTAGATACATATGTTTGTAAACAAGATATTTTCCTAAATTGATAATTATGTATTGATGCACCTCTCCACCCTAAATATCCTCACTCATTGGCTAGTAATCTATATAATGTATTAGGTGGCTATCCTTAGGGAATTAATACTATTCATAATATTACCACTCTCATGGATTTTAATAATATTGTACCCTTTATACATCCATCTACCCTTCATCCTCTTATAATGATTCCTCCTATCATACTATAGTTACCACTTCCATGGGATCCACCACCCATGTCCTACCGCCTTTCTCTCCACTAGTATTTTTTTTTATCTCCCATCCTTTTATATATGTTCACACCATTGTTACTACTAGCACTATCCTATACAGATATGTTTTTCATACCATTCCTCCTTATCCTATGAAAATCTAACCTTATCTAGTGTAACTTCTCCTTCCATTACCATGTCATTACCTTTCTAGACCTTCCCCTCTTTATACATTCTCCTTTTTATCCTACACTAATCCTACCACTAATATATCCCTATACCTTGGATATACTATTGAATAAATTTAACTGACTTTCAATATCACAAAAATTAGACCCACATTTTTAAAAGTAAAATGTGTATAATAAAGCACAATCCATGCTTCCTAATTCAACTTCACTAATATCTATCGAATTAACTTAGGTTCATTACAATAAGATAATCATATAGCCATAATTAGTTGTCAAGATAAAGGTAAAGTTTTCAATAGCCATATTTATCCTTCCACATGCCACCATTAGACATACACATAAGATTCATGAACATCCATACCTATGAGCATCCAAATACAAGAAATATAACTATATATCATGCACATCATCAACATACACAAAATATCACACCCATCATCAACACAACTAATAGTTCCCATATCATATTATCTATGTTATCATACAAATGTGTCTTCAAATACATCAAAGCACTCATGAGTAAATCCACTCTGTAGAGCATACACACAACTAAAAAGGTGCCCCTAAGGTATTTGTCTCCTATATCTATCCTCTTCACCTATCCTTCTCTATGGATATGTTCCACTCATATCTACCACCCTGAGGTGATCCATGTCTCAATCCTTGTCAAGGTCACTCCTCCTCTCTACCTATATCCTTTCTCAATGAGCTAGATCTATCAATGCTACTCCCCAAAACACCTACATTTAAATATTAAAAAAATGTTTAATAAATCATACAAAAATTGATTAAAACTAACTAAACAATGAAAAGAATTTAATATTATAACACCTTATGAATTATATTGAATGTCCCCACCTTGAAATTTATAGCCATCGATGTCAATCACTTATTCATACTATAGCTTTGTTCTCCAAAACACCTACATTATATAAAAGTGAAATTTTAAGAAAAATAATATTTAACCTACTTTTAACTCAACAATAATGGATGTATTTCTATCATAAACTCTTCGTACTCATAACAAAATCATGGCCTAGGTAGAGTATAAAAAATGTTGTTTCCAACCTCATATGTAAATCTAGAGTTAGAGTGTCAAAATTGTTGAATTTCATCCTTTGTGCTATTAATTAGCTTTTATCGACTCATGGAAGCCTACTGCTAAAAGCCCAAGTATGATTTTCAATAGGACTTTCTAATCATGATCTTATTGATAGTACTTTTGATAATGTTTTACAATTTAGGCTTAATTCAAGACAAGTTTACCTTAATAATTGAGCCTTTTTAATTATTTAATTTGTTACTAATGATGTTATTAGTCTATGAGCAACTCTTTTATCTTTTTCCTTACTATTATTTACAATAGAATTGAATGCATTAAAAAAAACTTTAACAACAATATTATTTCGATCAAACTTTTTGTTTACATGAATCTTTGAAATTTATTTAGTAAAGGTCTCATTTTGTACATCTTTGGTAATTGTATAAAAATTTGAATTTTTGGATAATGCATCTTATTGGAAAACCATATTGAAAAATTTTGAAGCTTCAACTGAATGGTTTGTGATGACCCTTTGCCTTCAAGAATTTCTATTATGCTCATCAATTTCAAACCATTTTGGGGTTCTTGAATGTTTTTAAATTTTAACAAACTCATTACAAAAAGATGGATTTTGAATTTCTTTTTCTTCTTCACAAAGGTTCTCTCTTCTTATGTAATTTGGAGACACATTGAGTTTCATTGGTTCATGTGAGCTATCAATTTAATCATTGTTATCAACAAGTCGATTATTGAGTGCAATTTCAATGTCATAGGGTTCATATCCACATTAGTCAAGAAATTGTTGATGTATTTCTTCTTCTTCTTCTTCTTCTTCTTCTTCTTCTTCTTCTTCTTCTTCTTCTATGATGCTACTCTTATCAATAGGTGTTCCATCAAATTTTACAATAATTTGACATTCATGTTCAACATTTTTATTTTCAATATTATTGTCACTTTCATTTTTTAAACATTTCATTATATTGAACATTAAAATATCCATTTTAAATGTCATTTAAGGGTAAATAAGGACCTTCATCTTCTTTCAATAATTAACATTAGAAATTAATACTTGGTTCATATTGTATTCCCACCTCCCAATGGTCTTGGAATGGATGCATTTAAATCTATTGCACTACCTTACTATGATCTTACAATAAGAATATGGCTAGAAAGAGATCTACAATGGAAAAAAAATATGGATCCAAATAGAAAAAAAAACTTTTTTTGGGTTTAGCACTTACTAATAACTTTTCTACAATGAGTGGTTGCTAAATCTTTGAAATAAAACTTAGAATATTTGAACTTAATTGTGGTAGAGGATCTTAATTAAGAGATAGGCTACATTGGATGAAAGGATATAAGGGATACAAATTATTTTTTAGTTAAAATTTACATTCTCGAGAGTGGATAATATCTATCGTTGATCAAGAGAGGTAGTTCCATGACAACTCTAATGATATTAAATCTATTTTCCTCCAACATTACAAATAATTTTTAATTGATCTAGTTGAAGGAGATCCACGTCAAGATATAGTGAAAAATTATGGACATAACAATTATATATATTTTTAACATATATAATATGTATGGTTGGATTAGTGAGATATTTATAACAAGTATGCAATGAAGTCAAACTTTATTAGATTTGATTCTTAATAAATTAGTTTTAACGATTCAATTTATAGCTTTATGCAATCTATAAGTTTAAATAGTTTGATGGTATCTAAACTTTATACATACAAAAAATATGATAAATGTCTAATTATTTTGCTTTCCAATCTATAATTTTTTGATATTCTTGGTTATATAATTGAATTTCATTTATGTTAACAACTATTAGATTAAATATTTTTATCCCCAATTATTTTCAAATAATTTTATACTTTAATCTTTGTATTCTTATTCATTATTTCATCGTTTCATTTAAAATTTGAACCATATAAGGATGTTATGTCATAGATTATAATTGTACTCCAATTCTTTTTAAATTGTTAATGGTATGAAAATATTATTGATGAGTAGATGAATTATTACAAGTTCTATTTTAGATTTGTATTCTCTTTATCTAGATATATTATTTACCAAAGTCTCATTGCTTTTTTAGGTGTACTGTATATATATATATATATAACATGGAAAATGCAGATCATGTTCCACCTATGCCAAATTATTTGTTTGCAAATACTAGTAATGAGATTAAAAAAATTGAGAGATTCATTAGCACAGGGTGCAAACCCGGGGATATATAGTGAACCATGCATGCTAATATTGCATAGTCTAAAAAAACTAAAAGATGAACTTGAGAGGACTAGTGCATATTCCCCAAATAGAGTGATTTCTATTCTTTCCCGCATGCGGGAAGAAGTACATGGTGATGTTCCCCTTAAACAAATACAAGATAGTGTCACCAAATAAATGATAAAAGCCACTTGTTTTCCATTTTATCAAAATGTGCATAAGGTTAGGGGATACCAGGTCACTAGATGTGTTGATCATGCTATGGCCTCATTGATCTACCCACGATTTCTCACAGCACATGGTCTATACCCAAACAATGAACAGATTCCATTATATTTTGTTTAGCAGTTGTATGTTGAGGTCCATCTGGGCCTCAAAGTTAACTACCTGGACATTCCACCATATGTTGGTCAGGGGCATGGTAGGATTGTTGATAGGCCCACCTATCGTCGAGCAGATAGACCACCCCCAATGTTTAGGGTATTGGTTGGTGACGGGTCTCTTGCTCTCACCCCAGCTCTAGCCCCCATAGTAGATGAGGTTGTCATTGCTTCCCAAAAAGAAGCAATTGACACTATAGGTGACATTGCGGCTGCCACCACTAGGATATCTTATGATCGTGTAGGTCAGTATTTGATGTCTAGAAATTCCTAATCCACACCATTTTCAGCACAGTGGACCACCATGGATCCTTTTACAGTGGTCGGCATCCATACTCTTACACAGCTTGATGCACTTACAGGAGATATGTCATGCATGACTCTACATTGTTTGGCTGAGGACCTATTGGAGGCATATGCCCACATTGCACTAGACAATGGGATCAGTATAGAGCATGTTAGAGAGCATTTGAGATGCAGAGGTCATTCAGTTCCAGGATCCCATCACTCTCAGCCAAGCACTAGTGCGCATCAGGATCCACCTATAGTTCATACGACAGCTGCACAGATTATGGGTTTTACTGATATGTTGATTGGTTTTGGTTCGTCATCACCAATGCCATCTCACCTTCATAGTCCTCTACATTCATCATTTATGGCACGACATGGGATAGATCAGATGGATGCAGATGTTGATTTGTCGCTTGATCATTTGGTGGATATGGTGGAGGCGACTGTTTCAAAGGACCTAGGTCATTCGATATCAGATGATGTTCATGTATGTGTGCATGTGCATGTTTCAATTCTTTTTTCATTATTTTTTAATTTTTTTTAAACTAGATATTCATGTAAGTTGATATATATGTGTATATGTATTGTTACAAGTGGACATACCTCATATCACTCCTAGCCTTCGTCCAAATCATATGCATGATCGATGTGACTCTATGGATGAATTTTCTATCAGTGGACATGTGAGTTTTACATTTTTATATAATCACACATGTATATGTACATGCAATATATTTATGTATGCATAGATCTAGATTGATATTTAAAAATACAAGTTCATTTAAAAATAACTTTCATAAAATTTATTTAATATAAATTATATGTATTTAACACATCTTGTACACAATTTTATTTGTAGGGCTTAGCACATCCATCAGAGTAGGACCGTTCTCATTCAGATGGCCATTCTTCTAGGAGTAGACATTCATATTAGGCCATGCATTCTAGATTTATGATCTTTACCACATGTATTTGATTATATGATGATCTTTAATAGTATTTGATATTTGATGATCTCTAACTTACATTTCCTTATATGATATACATACATTTGCTTATTTGTTGATCTTTAGTATTTGACATTTGATGATCTTTAATTTACATGTTGCTTTTATGATATGTACATATATTTTCTTATATGATATATACATACATTTTCCTCTTTTCTTATAATATGTGTTATGTTTATATGTATTGAATCTCTTTACATACATGTACATGTGTTTGCTTATGGTTTAAACATGTTTACACATAATATATGTGTGAATTTTTTTTAAATATTCAATATACATACATGTTTTCTTATTTTATTATCTCTTACAACTTACATTTCCTTATATTCAATGTACATTTGATCTCTAGTAGAATTTTAGGGAAATCAATGCTACTTTATAATTAAGTTCATTCATGTTGATCACAATAATTTTTTTTTTTTAAATGACTTAAGCAACATGAACCATTGAGTTGAGAACAAGATATAATCTTTTTGAAAAGTAACTTGAAATTCAATTCAAATTATATATAATTAAGAAAATTCAATTCTAATTATACCTCTAATATACATTTTTGACACTTTAACAAAATTCTAAAATTACTAGATATGTTGTGCATACCTATAAATTAAATAACAACAAACTCCAAAATGAAATAACTTGTTTGTTTACTACTTGATTCATTTAAACTAGGATCTAGTTATTCCATGTACACTTAAATAATTTTGATTCACTTGGAGCGCAGATTTTGGAGAAGTTTTTGTACATTTGTCAAGGAGGCAAATATTGGAGCTCGACAACTTTTCATTTTTATCAATCAACGAAAAATTTGGAGGATAATTTAACTAAGTTGGTAGAGGACTTGTTTAGATTCATCTTTAAGTTGAAGAAGAAAATGGGACAACAAAGAAAAATAAAAAATGCATCTTAACGAAAATTGTCAAAAGAAGAACAAAAGAGGCGTGTTCAAAACTTGGAAAATTATCATAGAAAGAAACAAGTTACATGCTTGTTTCTTCTCTCTCTCACTCTCAAGTGTGTGTTTAGTACTTTTACTTTGAAGGTTTCTAACCATCATTGCACTTGAATGACTATAAATGCTTTTAAATGTCCTCAAGTCATCTTGGTCATGCAAGTTGCAATGTTTATATGATCCTTGACTCCAATTCCTTAAGCCAATTCTTTTTGTTTCAAAATTTGTGTTTTGTGTCTGAACTTTTATTTTCATCACTTCAATGTTCTCAAATTATTTTTATGTTTTATGCTCTAGGGATTCCTCAAGCTGGAGTCGAGCAAAATCTAGATATTGGATCAAATGAATCCGTTGAAGAACACATGGACCTTGAAGTTAGGGAGGAGACCCAAGTTCAAACAATGCTTGTTGGAGAGGGGTCAAGATCACTTCCTTCTACTAGTATGGATGAGTATATAAAACTAGCACAAACTTCTCTCACTTATAGCTCATCATGTTTTATCAGTTTGTTTGCTTGCATACATAAAATTCACTTATATTTAACATCATCTCTTACTTTTGTTTGCAAAATATTTTGTGACACATGTGTAGGAAGGGCTCAACAAGTAGGAAGTTTTTATGCTCAAGTCGAGCCAAATCTAGACATTGGATCAAATGAATCCGCTCAAGAATGCATGGTCCTTGAAGATAGGGAGGAGGCACAAGTTCAAACAATGCATGTTGGAGAGGGGTCGGGATCACTTCCTCCTACTGGTATGGATGATCATATAAAACTAGTTGAGAAGGTGGGGAAACAAATTTCTCATAGAAATTTAGATCATTTTACTTGAAATGGATATGGAAACTCAAATATTATGCCAACCTTATAATAAGAGAAAGAGGTCAATGACTAAATCGTAAATGGAATGATCAATCATCATTTCAATCATCTTGATACACTTGAGAAAACCCAATTTTATCACGTTTACTTCTTCGTGATGAGCTCAAAAAGTCATTACAATTGTTGGGTGTCCATTCAACATCAAATAAGAAGAAACACATGGGATTACAAAAGGATATTGTTCAAAATGTTAAAAAGGGTTTAGATTCCATTGGGAAAGGATCTTGAATAGTGGATAAGGCCACTACAAGAAGGGTGATGTTGACATCTATTACACATCAAGATATAGCAAGAAAAAGAAAAATTTCTACACTTTCAACTGAAATTGGTTATAGAAGAACGACATTGATAAAATATGAGAAAAAGAGAAAGTTTGTGGATGAGAGTTTAGAAGGCAATTAGGCAATTATGTGTAGAGCTCCCCGTTCTGACAGGATTGAAGATGTTGTTAGGAACTTGGTCTCAGGTTTTTGGCATGATCAGACTTGTCCATCATCAAATACTAGAGATGTTATGAGATACAGGATTGGACCTAGTATTTATGAAAATCATAGCAAATATTGGCTAGAAATAACACAAATTGAGATGTATATGAACTTTTGTAATGCATATCCTCATATAAAGATTGGGAAAACAATGTTTCGAAGGTTAAAGCCATATTATGTGAAGATAAACAAGTTTTTTGAAACTTGTTGTCATTATCATATTGAATTTTTTCTCTACTATCAAGTGTTTCTAAAGATGAGAGAAGAAAGATGTGGGTTTCAAAATGCACCTCCTAAACAGGCAAGTTTGTTCATAAATTCTATATTATGTGATCATGAAAATGGACCTCAAATAAACTGCATAAAAGGAATTTATTGAGACATGTGGAAATTTGGCCTAAATTTCAGCCTTCAAGAATCGAGGATCTTACGACCCTAAAAAAAGGCAATTAAATTGCAAAGAGGTCGATTACTATTTTTAAGAGAGTTTATTTGTTCAATTTCTCATAGATCAAGTTATTTAGATTCTCTTTGATGTAATGTTTCATTGATCAAGTGTAGTTTATTAGTTATTCCGCATATTTCTTGACACAGAATTACAAGTATGTAGAGTTGCAAAAATTGTGAAAGAATCACAAGGTTCACTATGTAAAGGAGATTCCCATTGGAAAATTTATGGAAGATTTTTGAAAATTGATACAACCATACATACATCATTCATTTTTTGCTAAGTGGCAAGAACAACAATTCCAAACATTGAGAGATACTTTCCCACATGGAACAGTCCTATCAATAGTTGACTTTGCATAAATTTACTCCTTTGTACATCAAAAGGAGATTCAATCAGAGTATTGCTTTTCAAAGCAAATCACTATTATGGTTCGTGTGTGTTATTGACATGCACAATCAGAATTGGATGGTGTTTAGAGTACAGATGAAGAACGATTCATTAAAAAAGAATATCACTTTTAGATTAGTGGTGATAAAGAGCATGACACACTTTTTGTCCAACATTGCTTTACAATATTTTTTGAGAATTTGAGAAGCAGGGGTGTAAAATTTGAAAATCATTTTGTATGGTCAGATGGATGAAGGCACAATTCAAATCTTCACGGCCATTCTATGCACTTTGTAGATATCATAAAATCTACAAAATACCACATGTTTGGAGTTTTTGAGAGTGGGCATGGAAAGAATTGAGCATGATGGAGCAGGAGCTTGCATCAAACGAGCTTTAAGAAAGCATCAAATGAGTTATCCAGAAGATCGTCTAGACAATGCACATGATGTTGTTGAATGGTGCAAGAAACACTTTGCATCAAATGTGATTGGCACATCTTCAAGAACAAATTGACACATTCCACATAGAGTGTTTTGGGAGATATCGGGTATGTATAAATTACATTAAATAAAAAATTTGAATTTATTTAAATTTAAAATATATATATATACATATTTGTTCACATAATTTTTTGTTGTACATATGTATCTAGGTGTGGACAGAAGATCGATGCATGGATGTAATAGGGTAGAAAAAACAAGATCTTTGCATTGTGTTAGGAGTTCAGATAGTCACCATGGATGGATATTAGACACAAGGGATTACTCTTGTTTTTGCACTGAGTGCATTGAGGGAAACTCTGATTATGCATGCAACAATCAAGAACTTGGATATGTTGGTAAATGGAATACGGTGCCACTAGTTGTTTTAGAAACATATGATGAAGACGAGGAAGAAAGATTTGAAGACATTACTTTGATTTCAATTGATTATGACCATATTTCAGGATTGGTTAGAAAAGGTACACGTGTAAGTTTTCAATAATTTAAATAGTATATATATCTAGTTAATGATCTTTAGAGACATTTCTAATTTTTTTAGAATTTTTTTGTGTAAATTTGGTGTATAGGAGATGTTTTTGCAGTCATAGCAAAGCCTGAAAACATCAAAGGTGTTAGCTATTATTTATTGCGTTGCACAGAAGAGAGGAATAAGCTAACAAAACCTGAATTAAGAGATGGAATGTTATTTCCCATAGGTGAGTTTGAATTCAAAATTTTATATACATTGTATTCACATGTGCACATTACATTATAAACATTAAATATATATTATGTTGGAACTGTAAAAAATATGAGGATTTTACATATCTTTCATACCCCTGAGTCTCCATATGAGTCCTGCCTTAGGCACATTTTCCTCGTTTCATGATGTTTTTACCCATATTTTGGCTGTGTAGCCCTATTGAATCCATTAGGTTGAATGCATTTTTCATGGTGTAGTTCATACCGACATAGGTTCCTAACTGTCTCTCCGACCCATGTTGCTCAAGTGTGTTAACATATGTTTGTTGTAGGTGATCGGCAAGACTTGTTCATTGTTATAGCAATCAGCATTCACCTATGGGTATCTATCGGCATGACATTCACATGGTTTCGGCAATTGAGGAGGAACCTATCGGTTGGAGTTTGGTCATCGAGGTAATGTCTTATCGAATTTGAAATGTCTCCCCGACTATTGCATGTGGAGGTTCATCGGCGAGATCCAGGGTGTTTGAGCTAATGTTCCTCTAAGGATGTATTGTCTCGTTGACCATGCACTAAAATGTTTTATCGGCAAAGCCTTTAGCTTCGAGGAGGGGTCATGGCAATCTCACGGTGTCTCATCGACCAAAAACAAAAAGGCATATCGGTAATATTTTGTGCTATTATGGTGAGGTCTTGGCGAGTGACCTCCGGTCTCACCGACATTACACAAGGTTTTTATCAAAAGGCTCATCGGTGAGAGATTTTCTTCAATGTGGTATCTTGGCGATCTTAGATTGTCTTGTCGACCGGCAATAAAGATAAACACTTTGGCCAAACTGATGGTTTTCGGTATAAAGTCTCAACGAATAACATGGGTCTCACTGATAATGCATAGTTGGGACTTTGTCGATATGAAAATAATATTGTCTCGACGAATAGGAATGATTACAAATACTTTCAGTAAAACACAGGATGCTCTATGAAGGGTCTCCCCAACTATGCATTGTCTTGGCGAAGGAAAATGAAAGATATATCTCGGCGAGAGTATGCTTATATCTCAGCAACTGGGAGAAAACATATGGGGTGACTCTCGGTATAACGAAGTATTTTCTATATGGAGTCTCCCCAATGGTGGAATGTCACAGCAACATACAAGAGGTCAAAGGGGCTCTCGGTGAAACATAATGCATCATGTATGATATCTCTCTGACAGTAAGATGTCACAGTGAAAGAAAATAAGAACATGAGATGATAGTGATTTAATTTCCTTCGGCATGACTACGATATGTCTTGGCGACTGATTCACTAATGATAAATAAAATTCAAATACTGTGGCCGACATGTAAATGCTTGAATTCAATTGCAGGCCGACATGAATTGAGCCCGAATTTTGTGGAGGGCCGACATGGGATTTCAATATGATATTTTTTTTTGATACTGGTGTATAAATAGGTATCATGTGATTTTAAATGGACCACCAATTATTAGATATTTGATTACACAACAAGTAGATACAGTAGGACAAAATTATCAGATCAGAGACTATTGTGGCATGATTTCAGAATGGAGGTATTTATGAAAAACAGTTGAAGTTGTTTCATTTCTCTGGTGTCAATTGTTTGTTGAATCTAATGAAAGTATTGCTAAGTTGTATCCAAGATTGATGCTTTCTGGTTGTTTAAATCGGTATAACATGTTTATATCCAATTCATCAGTGCACATTTGTTGTATCTGTGTGGTTGATTGATTGGTTCTTTCAAGCAAAGATTAAATCCTTTTAGTTAATCATGGTAATCAAAGAGATTCATATGGATTGTTCAAGTAGAGCTTAGTAATCACATGCTTGCATGTTTATACAAGTTGTAAACATAGTATATGCCAAATAATTTGAGTTTCCTCCAAAGAAGTGTTGCTCATCTTGATCTCATATGACTCTGCATACCCAATAAGGCACTAGTCTCTGCACTTCATCATTTGGATTCATTCAGTTTCTTTACATTTGCTAGTTAAACATTCATTTTAGGATTTAGATCAGAATATTGCTACTGCTTTCAAGTTTGATTTCATTTGTTCACCTCCATTTTCCATTGTGAACAAATTGTTTTCAGAAGGATAATTATAAGCTAAGTCTACTCAATTCAGATAGGTACACCCGCCTAGGTCTGGTAGCACCTGAAGAGTAGAAGGTTTAATTCATTTGACCTTGTTTGTTGCCCTAAAGCATATCAAGAGATTGGCAGCCTCTTGAGGCATCCTACCTACGTTTTTGAAAGCTAACATATTGTACAAACCTTGTGCACGAAAATATTGCACACGTTCATATGTCTTACCTTAGGTTCATGTTTACCATGCAGGTTTTATTGTAGTACAAGGGACATATCTAAAACAAGTCAAAGTTGTTTAGCATGGGATTCATTTTGTTGACTATCAACCCTAATAACAAGGTATATCAATATAGTCACTTAATAATTGCTACCACTCTACATCTTCATGCAGTTCCACATGCATTAATTTGAAGAAATGGAGACTAGATAGTGATGATCATAAAAAATTATACATGTTATTGAAGAGAGAATTTGAACCATAATCTTTGACTTAGATTATATCCATGGTTTTCAAGTTCACTTGCAATCTTATACATGTTCAAATGAGAACTTTTAATAACTTGTACATAGTTGTAAATAATTTTGTGTAAATTACAATTATATGTACATATTTGTTCCATGGAAAATTCTTAAGTTCAAGAATATTTGATAGCATCATCTCACTTTTTTTTGTTGCATGTAAACCCATATATATGCTTTCAATCCTTATTTGAAACATGGTGAATTTTTTAAATTGTTACACTAAGTACAATTATATACAACTTATATTTGTTTCATGGAATTCTTAAGTTCCAAGAATTATATACACTTATATACAACTTATATAATTTGTTCCATCAAATGTTCCATGAAACTATGTAAAGTTTTAAAATTAAGTATTATATATAATTATAAATTATTGTTACACATTAATAAAACA